>WBZZ01002816.1:302500-358360 GCA_019918135.1 Paulinella micropora
ATAATAAAAAAGATTTAATGAGCAAAATCAAACAGAACTGCAAGCATGTGCCACTGAGGTCTATGTATATGAAGCGGATGTGTGTGTCATGTTGGTGCTAGCGTGTACGCTGCGGCTGGTAATGAGAATGAATCTTGCGCGTGTTCTATCACTGCGGCCACCAAAGTCGTCCCCGCCATTGGGGTATCACAAACGCAACTCGCTTGCGTTCTTTCAGTGCGAGAAGGATTAATTGTCCTATTTGCCCGAAGTTCGATGCCCACACGTCTTTGGTCGTCATTTGCCATCGGTGGGTGATTGTTTTTATGATGTCTGGGTTAGCAGTCAAGCTAATTAAGCCGGCAGTGAGTGCCTTTGAGTTTGCATCTGCCCTTGTGTTGAGCGAGCGCTCTACCCATCCCCAGAGTTTGTTTTTGATGTTGAGCTGGTGCGTGTATACATCATCAATGTTTTTGCATAGTTGCGTGAGGTGTTAGCATTTTGTTGAGCAGCCTTTCTGTAAGTCTATTACAGCGTTAGCTGAGTCGAAGACAGTGAGCGCTATGTTGCAGCTGCTCAAGATGTGCTTAAAGTGTAGCGGAACCACCGTGGCCGCCCAGAGCTCTCTGTGAGTGGAAGAGGTGCCGATGAGTTCGGTGGGCAATTGTATGGTCACGTCCATGTTTAATACATGGCCGCCCACTGCAAATTTCCCCGCGTCGAGCCTCAATTCGATGTCCGTCCGTGCCTGGAAAATAGCTCGTTTGCACTTCAGTGTGTTTCGCAAAGTGTGAAGCCAGTATTGGAGTTCTTCACTGAGCTCCAACCCTGATGGGGTGCAAACGGTTTCCCGTTCAATCCTCTTGCATTGTGTGACTGTCGCCAGCGTGACTCGCGTGAACAGCATTGCGTTCTGTAGAGCTAACTTTAACGCGATGATCGAGGCCGCTGTTGAATGTAGCTGTTTGACCGACGCCCCATGAGCAGAGCGAACGTCACTGAGTAGCTGGAGGTTTGAACGCAGTAGCCTCAACCTTTTTTCCTCCGGTACCCCGATCCAGCCTTCTTTGCTGTTAATGATGTAGCCCAAGTACTGCACTTCATCTGCTGGCTCCCAACACGTCTTCTCTGAGAGGGGGAGGCCCAGGAGGCTGAAGAGTGCTTTCACGAACGCAGGTATGCCATCGTGTGTCCGGGCAAGTTTGATTGCGAACAAGAAATCGTCAGCGTATTGCATGCAAGGTATGTTCAGGGCTCGGATCAGTCGCACCACCGCGCGCATTGTCTTTCCAAACCAAAACGATGCAGTGCAGAAGCAGTTGAGTAATATGGTGTTTAGGTAAGTCTTGCCGTTGTGTCGGAATGCTGAGTAAGGTCTGCTTTGATGTGATAGAGGTATCGAGTAGAATGCCCGTTTGAGGTCTACCACAAATAGCTTCGTGCCATCCGTCGCCATCCAATACCAGTTGTATGTCCTTTTCTAATGTCTCCATGGTGAAGGGAGCCTTTGCTTGAAACGAGTTACTAAAGCGCTTGTCAGTGCAGAGCTTCGTTTTCTTAACTCCTGCTGGATCCGCGAGCACTTGTAGTGTTTCAATCATGATGCATTCCTCTTCTCTTATTTCCACTGCTTCTCCGCGTGTGACCATATCGTTGATCTGTTCACTGACGAAATCTATGTGCTCGAAACAGGAAGGATGGTTGGTGAAGTCTGTAGCTGACGGTGTGCGTTCGAACGTCAGCTCGACCCCGTATGCTAGCCACGACAGTACTAGGGTGTCTGTCCCAATCGCTTTCCAATATCCCAACTTTGCTTTGATAGCATGTGCAGGGTCAGTGGAATCAGCCCACGGGTTGCCGCGGTTGAATGTTTCACCCAATGTCATTAGCCGGTTGCGTGCTTACAACAAACTGCAAGATGCGTAACTTTGAAAGTCGATGGCAGATGATCAAAGGAGTTCCGTCACATATGGAATTTCTACTTACAGTGTCGTCTGTCGCGATGGGCAGAAGTACGCAAGATGTCAGGTCTTTTTGCACCATACGCACTGCATGGTCCATGCGTATTCTTTGAAGACTTTGATTTCGGCGCTGATTTTGGTAAGAAGTCTGAAATCTTTCCGACCAATTTCGGGCGTGAGTATCTGCCAGTCACAGTAAGAGATAATCGTTTTAATACTAGGCTGAGTGATTGCAGAGTTGGTATTTCAATAAGCAAACGTAATATTGTATTAAACTGCGGCCTGTCCGGCGCATTGTTACGTTCATATTTGGCGTGTTGCAGTCGTTCTTTTGACTAGTCACCTTAAACCGGTGGCGTGTTGCCATGCGAGTCTGACTTTATGAAATGTTCAGAAACGCAAATCAAAGTAAGGATAATTTATATATTTAATGCGTATGTACTGCCTTTTCTGTTGCATGAAGCATGGGCGTCCAGCTCGACTACATACGCAGCTACTGCTCGTGCGGATGTGCAATGTGTATGAGTGTTTGTGAGCAGTAGTGTGCTTGAATGTTCAGTTAGTGGTACGCTGCGGGCGCAGATTGGGGTTCAGAGTCCAGCAGTGTTCTGCGGTGTGTCCGCGCTTGTTACAGTGGGTGCAGGATGCACGTGTGCGCGCGCTAGTAGGTATGTATGGTGGTGGCACGGCTGGGGTGAATGTTATGTACCCTGTCGGGTTTGTGGTTGCGGTGCCGGGATCGCGTATTGCATGTGCGGCTGCGGCCCGGTTGATGGTACTGTGTATCCCGGGACACCTGCCCATGCCAACGTTGGTGTAGTCACGTTGCTTTGGGGTGCTGCGATGTTGTTAGTATTCACGCCGGGAGCAGTGCTTCTCTGCGGGCAGTCCTTCGCCCAGTGCTGTGGAGAGTAGCAGATACGGCACAGCCCCTTGCTGTGGCTGCCATATGGGAGTGCGGTGCTCTTCGAAGTAGGTGCCCGGATGGGCTCACAGTAGGCTGCAACGTCACCCGCGATTCGCAGTCGCTTGGCTGCTTGTATGAACTTTTGTTCTGCCTCCTCCGCTGGTAGAGGTGTCGGTCCGCCCATATCCATGGCCAGAGTAGCCAGCGCAGTTGCCATTGCGATTGCATCATCAGCCAGCCGCTCTTGCTCACTCTTGTAGACCTTGCTCTCTAGTATCGCCATGATGATCTTTGCTCCCTGAAAGTAGCGTCGGTGCACAGGCTTCTCTATGAGCTTCGCGTCCCGTTGCCCAGTCTCCTGCTTGGCTGGGAAGATCATTGCGTTCACTTGCTCAGATAGCCGGTTCGTTTGATCGGCGAAGGTAGAGTTGATTCCGGCATGCAGTAGCTTCAACATCTGCCCTAAGTCTGCGTTTGTAAGTGTGTGTGCTGTGGAGGTGCGTGCGGTGGGATCAGTGGGAGCGGTGTTGGCGCGGCCCCCGAGAAACAAGGCTGCTCGTTGTAGTGCATCTTGCTGTTGTTGCAGTGTCGGTCCCCCATGACCAGATCCGCCAGTGAGTGGTACTACTATAGGTATTACTATAGCACACTTATCTTTATATTCATATATAAATTTAGCCCATTTCGCCATATTTCGCTCTCCTATTAATCAACAAAAACTAGCAAAACTAGAAAATTGCACTTTTTCGCAAACTATTAATACTAAGCCTCCTTATCCCCCTTTTCTTATTCTTTCTCGGTGTGCTGAGCCCCCTTATCTTTTTCCAAAAAAAATGTGCTCTGTATGGAAAGTTGGTAAATAAAAGAATAAAAAAAAAATAAAAAAAGTAACGAGCCATCATTTATTAACGAGTGGGCGTTGAACCCGCGACACAGAAAACCGAGTGTGAGCACCCTTCCCATTCGTCTATGATAACTTCGTCACAACACTTCGGCAACAAGCACACTCATAAAAATATACACATCCGACTTGAGAGAACATCTGGAAAAAAGGTGAAGTAGGAGCAACCGATGAAAAAGGAAAAATAAAATATCAAATCACGAATAAAATGAAGAAGAAACCGCTCACGCACCTAACAGAAAAATGTTTTTTTGTTTTCGCATTTCTTGTCATTTTTGGACTTCTTTCATTCCTTCAACGAGATGAGCGACAGCGAGAGTGTTGATGAAGCGAGTAGGGAGGAGACTAAGGATTGGGATGAATATTATGAAGACAAATCAGAATCAGTAGTCAAAAGAGATACGAGAATGATTGAAGATAAAATTGAAATACAGAAGAATAAAAAAAGTGAAATAGAAAACATAATAGATGAACTATACTCTCGCTTAAATTCAGTTGACGAAAGATCGGAAGTTATTGAAGAGAACAATAAAAGGAAGGAAAAAATAAATAAAGCAAAACGAAAGAGAAAGAGACATGAGGATAATAAAAAGAAAGAAATGAAGTTGCTTGATAGTTGGCTTCTAGCAAAGAAACAGATATTATCTTTAAACGAAGAAGAGTATGCCAGAAATTTGATTGAAAACGGAAAATCTTTTGAAGATGTATTATTTGAATGGAATACATATCAAAAGAGAATTCAAAATAACTGAGTTGTCTTTTTTGTTGTGGTGCCTGCCTACCAGCTCACCTCTCCTAAATCAACACGGCACACACTCACATCAGACAATATAATAGTTATTTTTTATTAGTACAAAAGCACTGGAGAGGGATACAAATCATTAGAATATATTGATTAGAACAGCTTCCAGGCACTACCCACACATGTGTTTTGTGCTTTTTTGATGTGTGGGTAGGCAATGCCCCCAAAGAAGAAGACCACCGCCACCGAAGCCGAGACCTCCGAGTCAGCCCCTGCTACAGCCCCTGCTACAGCCCATGCTATAGCCACTGCTACAGCCACTGCTACAGCCCCAGCTACAGCCTCCGAAGCAAAGGCGGACGAAAAAACCGAAGCCAAAAGCCCTCTCGCCTCCGTTGGAAAAAAGAAATCTAAAAGTCAAAAGAAGCCACAGGAGTTATATAAAAAGTCTATGTAGTATTCAAAGAAGGGCTAAACAATCCTGATGCAATTTATGATGAAGCAAAAGAAGGAAGACTAGAGGCAACTTGGATGGTTAACGCTGGAGAGGATGAAGTAGTAGTAGTAGTAGTAGTAGTAGTAGTAGTAGTAGTAGTAGTAGTAGTAGTATCATTATATGCTAAGTTTGGAATTGTAAATCCTGCAACTGAGAGTAAGTAATGCTACAAATTTAAAATGTTCTTTTGTCTTCGGACTCTGGCACTGGTACGAATGTTGGACTCATCCAAGCTTTCACGTTTACGTAAATGCTTTGTTTGCTTTTCCTTTGTTAATTTTTTTAATTCTTTATTAATATCCGGTTCGTCTTTTGTGTTGTCGTCTTCTTCGGCTGCCTCAGTCTTTAATAAGTGCCTTGGTGGCACGACTTCATCATTTGTTAATATAATCCGGTAGCCGCTACGGCCTTTTACTTTATATATTTGTTTGCTTCAAGTCTTACCGCCCTTTTCGAATATGTGCTTTTGTTAAGTTTTCTTACCTTGTCTCCTTCTTTGAAATAAAATAAATTCTTATCTACATAATGTTCTTGCTTGTTAGTATTAGTGCCATTAAATACTTCAAGTGGTGAGGCCTTAATAGTTGAGTGTTTTTTTTTGTTCTAATAATAAACAACATCTTCAATGTAATTTATCCAATCAAAGTTGTCATTATAAGACCATATAACATGGAGTTGTTCTCGTAGAGTTCTTACAAATCTATCAACAATACCTAATGAATTATGGTCTCCAACTTCAAACTTAAAATGATTAATACCATTATTATCCATCCATTCTCCAACTGCTCCCTTAAATTCACCACCGCTGTCTGAGATAAATGCCTTGGGCTTTGGTAGTTTTTTTGAGTGCTTCTAAGACAGTAGTTGAAAACTTATTTTTTAACGGACGGCATAAGCATACCGACTATGAATATCAATCCAAATCAAAGCAAAATTATAATTTTTATTTTTTGTTGTGACTTTTGTCATATCCATTAAATCAATATTTACCATATCTAAAACTTTATCTGCCCATATTGTTGTGCCCCTTGTTCTGGGCTTTGTCTGCCGAAATATTTCCTGTGCTGTATCTTTTTTTTGTTCCTCATCCGTTTTGTCTGAGTCAGGATTTTGTTGATTAATATTAGCAGTCGTATGTTTGTTGTCCATTAAAATTTAAGAAATACTTCTTGACTTTTTCTTTACTCGTTGGTGTATTGTTATATACATTGACTGATATTTTTCCACTTCGTTTTTTGCCGCCTCGCTGTTTTCCGCCTGTTGTTTCATAATCTTCGCTTTCTTCACTCTCACTTTCTTCTTCTTCTTCGCTGTCATTCTCTGGCTTTTTTGGTGGTGGTGCTTTCTTTGCGGCTTTCTTCTTAGGCTTTTTAGCATTCTTTTTATCTTTCTAAGCATATGATTAGCAATAACCTCAGACATATCAATTCCGCTGTCGCTGTCGCTTTCGTCTTCTACGATTTCGGGTTTTGCCAGTATTTCCTTAGCAACACCTAACTCAGCATCAGTTTCTAATCCTTTGACATAATACCTCTTGAAGGCCTTAAACGACCTAAAAACACGAATTACGCCTCCTTGTTCAAAGGCAACATATGGCAATTATTTCATCTATGGTCTTATCTTTCAGTTCCCCCTTCTTGCAGAGCCGTTCGCGAGCCCATTCGTCCTTTCGCCGTTCAGCATTTTCTCTATTTGCTTGGACAGCCTTCTTCCAATTTTCCTTTGATGCTTCCTTTGACGGCATAATTTAGATATGCTTTTAATCTTTGTTGCTATAATTTAACAAAAATAAAATTAATTATTTAATAAATATATATAATATGTCGAACTTCAAGTCGCTCTTAGGACTTAATGAATCAGCAGTCGATAGTCTAAACATACTTAACTTAGATTTAACCAACACAAACATAGTCGGTTTAAATACAGACAGAGTGCCAGAAGATGCCGACCCCGTAAATCTTTATTTTACCGATGTGCGATTTGATACACGACTGGCTACCAAAAGCACAACTGACCTAAAAGAAGGACTTAATTATTATTGGACTGATAACCGCTTTGACACACGTCTCGCTTTAAAATCAACAACTGACCTAAAAGAAGGACTTAATTATTATTGGACTGATAACCGCTTTGACACACGTCTCGCTTTAAAATCAACAACCGACATCAAAGAAGGAAAAAATTTATACTACACAGAGCAACGAGTAAGGGACAACGACGAAGTCAAAGCCTCAACTCAACACCACTCTAATACTTCCAATCCGCACCAAACCAGTTTATACAATTTGATAGACACAAACATATCTGCACCAGTGGTCGGTCAATACTTAACATACAACGATGTAGATGGTAAATGGAGGAATACCACCCTCGGTTCAATTGATACACTTTCAGATGTAGTCATAACCGCACCAATAGCCACTTATAGTTATCTCACATATAATTCAATAAACTGGGTAAATAAAACATTTCCGATAAATGTTGATGAATTCGGTAATATTAGTATGGGCAGATATTTGAATATAAAAGGAGTAAATTTACTGAATACAAAAGATGTTGATGAATGGATATTTGAACATAATGATAATAATAATAAATTTTCAGCAGGTGGAAGTATAGATAGCCACAGCGATGTGACAATAACAGGCTTCCCCGCAGATAATCAATTACTCATTTATAGCACGGGGCTATGGAGAAATACGACTTCACCCTTTCTGAGATTAGACGGAACCACGACTATGACGGGAGGACTAAATATGAACAGCCAAAACATTACAAATGTAAATCAACTAAATGGTAGGGCTATCGCAACTTGGTTATCAGAGCACGACTCCAACAACGCGAAAGTGTCGGCAAGTGGAAGTATTGATACACATAGCGATGTAATTATAACAACAGCAACAGATAATCAACTGCTTATTTATAGCACAGGACAATGGCGAAATGTGGCATCGCCCTTTCTTAGATTAGACGGCACCGTCAGTATGACAGGAGCATTAAATATGGGTGGTTATTATGCTATTTCAGGGGCTTCTACATATAATAATTAATCTCACCACTCTTGCAGTTGATGGTTCGGTGGTTTAACTAACAGGAGACCAAACCATAGGAGGAATTAAAACATTTAGCAACATAATAAATGCTAGTGCTGGTATTGATATGAAAAGCCAAAGCATAACAAATGTTAATCTTGTTGATGGTGTGGGTGTTTCTGTTCTTGATACTTCTGTGGTTAAATTAACAGGAGACCAAACCATAGCAGGCAATGAAAAATTTACATCAGTTTTAGAAGTAAATGGTTCATCAAATCCTGCTTCTTTTGACGGAATCGGCATCGCCTTTGATACAAAAAAGGAATGATTGCAGCACAGAAAATAGCAACAGCGACCTTTTATCCGATACAAATAACTGGTTCGTATGCAGAGTTATATTCAGGTAATGCTTTAATTATAACCAAGTAAGTAAGTAAGTAAGTAATAAGTAAGCAAAAGTAAGTAAGCAAGTAAGTAAGCAAGTAAGCAAGTAAGTAAGTAAGTAAGTAAGTAAGTAAGTGAGTAAGGAAGTAAGTAAGTAAGTAAGAAGGGAAGTAAGTAAGTGCAACTGGAACAACATTAAGTTTGAACAACAACAGAATAACAAACTTAGCCACACCATCAGCAACAACGGACGGAGCAAACAAAAGTTATGTGGATACATTAGACATACAAAATGTAAAACTAACAACAGACCAAACCATAACAGGAAGTAAAACATTTAATGAGGCGAGCACTACGATAAAATATCTAACTTTAACACAAACGGCTGATTTTAATAATCAAGTTATCATTAATGGTGGAAATATAACATATAATGGGGCGAGGATATTAAACGAAAATGGAGGAGATATATTCTTTTCACAGACATCAGGTGATTATCAATATTTCTTATTTACTCTAAATACTGCTACAAGTAGAACCGCGAACCAAAGAGGTCATGTATTCACGAATGTAGCATTTGATGTAAAAGGAGCAGGTCTTTATATTTCAAAACTTTTAACAATGCTGGTGGTATGCGGTTTTATGGGGACTTAGATATGAACTCAAACAACATAACAAGTGCTGGAACAATAACGGGAACATCAATTACTTCAACTGCTGGCATGACTACAACAACATTAACAACGACTGATAAAATAACAACAGCACTAGGCAAACCGATAATCATAGGCAGAACAACGAAAGGAGTAGGAGTAACTGGTGGCTTAGAATTATATGGAACAGAAGGAAATGCGAATGGCTCACATATTCAAGCATTCGTTCATACATCAGTTTATCCCACATTCCAATTATTGAATTATAGTCAGGACAATATTGCTTTAAGTTTTGATAGTTATTGGGAGGGAGGTGGCTGGAAATCAAGCAACCTAACTCCAACTTTCAAATATACAAGATAAGCAACAAACTCGCTTTTAACTACAAATCAGGAGTATCACTTGGAGGAGCCATAGCATTTAGCGAGGCGATGAACATAAGCAATACAGGGGCAATAACCGCAAATGCAGGCATATCTGTTGTTAATAGCACGGCAGATATAAGAGGAGAAAAAAGAAGTGGGTCTCATGCTACACCAGTCGGATTATATGTCACAGCCAATCTTGGAGCATCTTCTGCCGGTGTTGAATTCAGACACAGCAACGGGACACAGGCACTTGGTTTTGGTTATAATTCAATATATGCTACGGGAAGCAATACCAATCAAGACTTAAATTTTTATGCGAGGGGAAGTGGAGTTATCTATGCTCAGAGTGCTATAAGTTGTTCTTCAACATTAACTCTTCCAACAACATCCAGCGGTTCCTTAACAATAAGACAAAGACCAAGTTCTACTAATGACCCGCAAATATTTTTTAAATCGGAGGGATATACGAATTATGGTATAATTGTTTCTTCAACTGGCTTGCTTCATGCTTGGACAACTTCAAACTCTTCAGGTGAGCCGTCTGGCAGTTATAACTATGTTCCGCTTAACGGAGCTTGGACAAACTCATCGGACAGGAGGCTAAAATCAGATATTAAAACATTAGACTGCGGGGATTGTTGTGAGAAACTAATTAAAATAAATTGTTGCTCGTATTATTGGAAAACAGACAAAAAGAAAGAAAAAAAGAACCACAGATTTGTATTTGAAAGCGGAATAAAAGCAGACGATGGAGATGGCTACCTTGAAGGCATAACATATACAGACTTTATACCAATATTGGTTAGTGCTTTTCAACATCTAACGGAAAAGGTAGTTAATTTAGAAAAACAAAATAATAGTCTCATGCTTATTATAGAAGATCTATCTAAGCAACCTTCTGAAATACGAGCAGTCGCGCTTCCTCCTAATGCCCAACAATAATACAACTAGACTTCACAGACCGCCGCCTATTATGGATATGGATGGCGAACTAACTCCCGAATGAAAGTCTCGTGTTCTTGAAGTGAACTAAAGACTGAGCAAAAAAAAAGTAGAGCACGAATTGGAAGATAACTGGAATTGTTGTTGTATAAAAAATAGGCCAACCGACAGCAGACTTATTAAATAGTTATTTCAAATGGGTATCATTATCGCCATTATAACCCTTTGTATCGTGAGGCTATCTGACAAGAACTTGCCGTGCGAGGTTGCTAATACTTATGTCGGAATTTTGAATTTACTCATAGAAATTTGCCTTCCATCGCCTTCTAGTTCAAAGAAATGAACACTCGTATAAATGTATTTTATACCAAGAACTATCGCCGGCACAGATTAACGGCAGGGCTTCATCAAAAGTAACATACCAATCACTGAAAGGTTTATACAGGCATTTATACTTAGTTTCAATACCTTGTTTTATACAATAAACACAACTCTCATTCTTTTTTTCGCTTACCCGTGAGTAAAAGTCGCAGGCAGACCGCGAAAATATTTTTGTTATTAAAAAGTTTATCATCAGTAATATAATCATGGCTACTGAATATAAATACCAAAAGATTATTTTTCTGAGCAATGATTTTGTGGGGAGCAAACCATTTAATAAAAATATTCAAATGTCATTCACGCCAACCAGAATGAATGCTAAGTTTATTCATTATACGAACGACCAGACTGAAACCAAAACCAGAATTCTTTATATGGACAGAATTGGAATTATTGGCACATTTGCAGATAGTAATATAGCAAACATTTCAAACCTTAGTTATAATTTAGGTGTCGTTGGATGGTCAGACGGACAATATACATTTAAAGTCCTTGAAACTGACAGCGGAAATATTGACACAGGAAATCTAGCGGGAAGAATTGTCATATGCTTAGAGTTTTTGGCTCAATAATATGGCAATGCAAAAAAAAACAATGTCAAGGTGAAACCAGTGAAGCAGGAAGGCGAAGGAAACAAAAAAGCAAAAGGTTATAAATTATTTAATGAGCCCTATGCCAATATATTTCTACTCGCCCGTAAGAAAAGTGGAAAAACAACAGCACTCTTTGAAATACTGAAACGGACGACAGACGGAAAAACCCGTATTATCATTTATGCTTCAACAATACACAAGGACTACATTTATAAAGCAATGGTAAAGCACTTTAAGAACAGGGGAAACCCAATGGCAATATATACCTTTCTTAAATCAGATGGTGTGAATGCCATTGATTATGAACTTGACAAACTTGACAGAAATCTCCAGCATGCTGGAGATAGCGAGCAACACGAAGCTGAAATTAAACAGGACGATAAAGAACCGTTGGAGAAACCACAATTTTTATACTTTGGAAAGAAAAGAAACAGATAAAGGAGGCACCAAAAGAACGACCGAGCAAGTATATTTCGCCAGAGGTTGTTTTTGTTTTGGACGATTTAGGAAGTGGATTAAGAGACAAGTCCGTAAGTGATTTGTTAAAAAGAACAGACATTATAAAAGTAAGGTGATTATGGCAAGCCAGTATCTGAATGACCTACGACCAGAAGCCATTAAGCAGTTAGATTATTTGTTAATCTTTCCAGGCCAATCTCAGACAAAATGGAACTCGTGTATAAACATTTAGATTTATCTTTCAACTTTGATTACTTTCTGGAAAAGTATCATGAGGCTACAAAAGAACGATTCAATTTTCTTTATGTCTCAAGTGTTGATGACGAGTTACGGAAGAATTTCAACTTCAGACTAAAATAAAAAATTTAGCGGATTGAAAATCCGCAATTAGATTATGTCTTTTGACATAATCAAAAAATTTTGTAAATAATTTTGTTTTCATAGTATAATGGTAGTAAAAACAACTCGTGTTGAAGTCATTCCAACAATCGGCAAACGAACAATTAACTCAAGCATAAATATGGCAGGAGGCCAAAAGAAGACTGGACGGAAGAAGAAGCAAGGAGGCAAGGGACAGGCTGGCGGTAAAATTAAATGGCAAAAAGTGGGGAAACCTGCCTTGGCTGTTAATAAATTTCTCCGCGATAACAAAGTAATCTCTAGAACTGCTGGAGCCTTAAGCAGTATTGGAGTGCCTTATGCGGGGTCTGTCCAAGCCACCGCTTCAAAACTTGGTTATGGTAAGCAGAGAGGACGAGGGGCACTCAAATTCTAAATGATATTTTTATATAAACGAATTGAAAATATTTTTTTGTTAATATAAAATGGTCGTCAAGAAAGCAAGTAAACCTAAGGTAAGACCACTGCGGGTTTATAGAAATAAGAGCGGGAGGCCTTACATTATCCAGAAGGGTAAAACTATTATCTCAATTTTGGTAAGAAAACAAATTAATAATTATGAGCACACTTCAAATTGTTAAACTTTTTATGAAATACTTAAGCAGACCAAATAAGCCACGCGAGCGTGGCGATACTCCAAAAGCAAAGAAAAAAACAAAGAAGGAAGACTTAAGAAAAGTCCAGAGCCTGTCTGAGATTGAGCAGAATACAAGAACAACAATTCAAGACCACTTAGACAAACTCAGAAAGGAAAAGTATGAAGGTATTGAAGCCATAGAGAAAAAGGAAAAGACAGCAAGGGAGGATTTAGAAGAGGAGAAGAAGAGGCAAGAAAGAAAAGACATAGCCAATGCTAAGGAAAGACAAGATAAAATGGATAGGGAACATAAAAGAGAACTGGCGGAGATTAAGGAAAGACAGGACGAAAAGGATAGGGAACAGAAGAAGGAACAGCGACTTATTCAGGAACTATATGCTGAACGACTACATAGACAGGGATTATTGACGGCTCCAGTTGCCCAGCCGATTATAGCGAAACCGAATCCCCCTTAAACGATAAATAAACCAAAGAAAACCGCAACTACATCTTCCCCAAAAATAACTGATATAAGTGACAGTAAATAAACAAGAAAAAGATTTGGAAGAAGAAAAAAGACGAAGAATTATTGATGAAATGTTCTCTGAGAAAACGAGAAAAAAACGTGTAAAAAAATGAAAAATAATATAATAAAAAATCACCTTCAAAAAGCAGGCATTAATATCCCTATCATAAAAAACAAAGGTTCAAACGACTACGCCACTAGTTTAAAGAGATGGTTATACACACAAAAAATTACTGAAAACATATCATTGGCAAAAGATGGATGGGATAAACTAGATCAATTTACAACAAAAATGATTGCTAAAAATAAAAGCGAAAAGAATGAAGAAAAAAAAACTCCTGTAAATAGCAATCTATCGCCAATAGACCCACCACGTTTTGAAACTTCGGATGCTAAACAACTTATATTTGAAATGAGAAATACACAACCAGCGGAGACACAACCGACGGATGTAGCACCACCCCCGAGCACAAGTTCTGCGGAGCCACAGCCAGAGGTGCCACAGCCAGAGGTGCCACAGCCAGACGAGCAACAGCAGGGAGCCCCGCTCGCGGGGCAGGGAGCCCCGCTCGCGGGGCAGTCGCTCACGAGCGACATAGAGGGGAGGGGACTAATGACTAATGAAATAGATGAGATGATGAAAAAACATGGATGGTATCTCAGAGCGATAGCGAGCGATGAAATCAACAAGTTGAAGCCCGGAAGCAGAAAGCGATACGGATTTATTATGAATACCGACCCTAGCAACAAAAAAGGACAGCACTGGATGGCTGTATGGATAAGTCTAGATAAAGACAGGAGTGTTGAAGTGTATGACCCTTTAGCACTTTACGAGCTGACGGAAGACTTTCAACAACAAATGAAACGGCTAATAGATAAAAGCCACCCCGATAGTTATTTATTAATGAAAGTAAATAAAGTAAAAGAGCAGAGTGATACTTCAGACACATGTGGATGGTTTGCTATGCGTTTTTTGATGGAGCGGGCAAATGGAGTGCGATTTAAATTTGCCAGTGGTTATACAGACTTAAAAGAAGACGAAACGGAAAAGTTAAGAGCACAGCATGGTTATGGTTTTGACACCTATTTGTAAATGATATTTATCAACTACACTCTCATTCGCTATGCTCATTCTCGTTCGTTGATAAACATCGAAAACCGATTTATTTTTTTCAATAAAGAAAAAACGATGTTTAGAACAAGCGAGAGTGCGGAGCACGAAGCGCAATTCTAAATATCATGGAGTATAAGGGAGGAAGAAGTTCGGGTATCTATTACATTAATAGTAAAAATAGGATAACAGGCACAGACAGCGACTTTACACACGAAGTTAATATGAAGGGACTAGATTCCCCCACACATTGTAAAATTCTTCATATCTATGTTCCGAAGTCTTATTATTCGGTGGCTTCACCATATAATACTTTTACATTATCCGAAGACAGATTTGAGGCTTTAATTACGATACCAGAGGGAAACTACACAATGAACAATCTAAAAAATAAGTTGTCTGAGGTGCTAACCGCAGACAGCCCAAATAATTATACTTATGTTGTCTCAAGCAACAATACCAACATAGAACCAGACTCTGAGATGGAAAATTAACATTCAGCGTGTCAGAGAATAAAGGAATTCAACCGCGGTTTATATTTGATGGTGATACCCGTATTCACGAGGTTATGGGGTTTGATAGAAATTCAACATATTTCTTCGCTAATGATGTTATTAAATCTCCAAATGTAATTATTTTAACTGGAGAAAAGACTTTATACCTTCAATCGGATTTGGCAAATGAAGGAGATAATCACGTGCTACAAGAAATATACACTGCCAACGAAATTCCTTTTGGGTCTGTCATCTATGACGGCTCTGGAAGTGAATACGGGAAAACATTCGGCAAATTCGAATAATGTATTTAGGTTTTACTTGACGGACGAAAATGACCAAGCGATTAATCTTAATGGTTTGGGAGTCGTTATGACTTTATTAGTTTATCGTGAAACTAATTATTTTAGTTTATTTAATTCATTCTTCAATTTGTTGAAATCAAAGTGAATTAATTTTTGATTTAATTATTTTTTCTATAAATATATACTGGTGAATTAGTTAATTTACACTACTTCAAAAACAAAAACAAAAAATGCCTGTCCAATACGGAGGAGAATAGTCCATCAGACTAAGGAACTGCTCACTGGTAAGTATGAATTAACCAAACTTACCACTCGTGAAGGCTCGCAACCTGTCGCACTTACTACTGCTGGTGGTATGGAAAATACCTTTGAAATTCCTACTCGTCCTTTGAACCTTGCGAGGAGTGTGTTGCGATTTACTTACACTCCGTCTGCTCCAGGTGCTGGCGGTCGCTACAATCGTATCTATATGGATTGTCTGTCTATGATTAAAACTATTGAATTGCGCCGCCGAAGCGGGCAGTATTTGTGTAATTTTCAACATGTGGGAAACTACACAAAGGTTATATGGAAACCAGAAAGTAAGTATGAAAAATTTATGGCACTTGAAAATCATGGTGCTGGTGTGGGTAGCGGTGCTATGCTTCAAAAGTGTAATGCTGGAAAAGTTGAAATTGGAACCGTAGCGGAAAGAGCGGCAATTACTGCTGCAGTCAATACTGCAGGATTGGTCGCTGCAGTTCAAGGATATTACAAAGTGCTCTCGCCGATAGCACTGCGGGGATTATAGTTTGGTTAATGTTCCTTTTGAGGCTAGGTATTTTGAAGGTGGAACTGCCAATTATGCCAACCCTGTTATTAATGTTAAGTTTCCTTTGGGTATGCTGTTTGGCACTATTTTTGAACTGGATAAGACTATTTAATGAAATTTTGGATATGCGGATTGTGTGGGCTGAAACCAACCGCTCTTCATTCTATGGCACTGATGCTAGTTCTATTTCCACTGGTGCTGCCGCTACTACCACTGGTGCTATCGTATCTAACCTAAATCTATTCCTCGCTATTGAGACTGACCCGAATGTCATCCTCGGTGTCCAGCAAAAGATTGCGGGTGAAGGCTTTCCATTTAAAATTGAGTATCCTATTGCTTGGAAGCAAAGTCTTCAAACAAACCAACAGAACTATGTTATTAAGATGAACCGCTCGCAGGGTGAAAGAATTCGTCGTATTTATACTTCCGCCTTTCATTTCACTGAGAGTGCTAATACTTCTTTTGATCATGACAACAGAGCTGGTGGGAAGGTTGAAAAATACTATACAACCCTTGACGGCTCTCGTCTACAGCAGTTTGATATTGACACAAAGGAAAATGAGGACTATATGATTTTGAAGGATAAAGCTGAAGGGAACTGCTATCCTAAACAGCGATGTCTATCATTACAACTGGTTCCACGTAGATACTTGGGACAATAACCGCCCGCTGTGCGATAAGGACACAGACGGCTATGAGGTGAGCGGTTTGAGCCTAGACACTGAGAGGCGATATGAATTCGTTTCAACTACAAGTAATAATGCGAGTGGTGGTGGCATAACTAATGTTAACCATTACACATTCGCCATTCTTCAACGTAGTGTGCTTGTGAAGGGAGTTGAAATTTTGATGAGTTGATATTTATCAACTACACTTTCATTCAATGTTGAATTTTAAATGAAAATTCAACATAACGCTCATTCACGCTAATCTTAAACATGTTTGAGATATTGATAAAAATCGTGAAAAACAAAAAAAGGAAAGAATTTTAGAATAAGTGATAGTGCGACAGCACGAAACGCAATTCTAAAAAAAAATTAATAGATTAAATATTTTTTTCTCCTATAATATAGAAAAATGACGTTTGAGAATAAGAGAGAAATCTGTCGAAGACAGATAGAATCGAAATTCTAAAATATCAATGAAAACTCACCAGAGAAACTCAATCGCAGAAAATCCGGACGGAGAATTTATAAATGTCAAAGTTGGATAATATAACTAACCATTCGTCAAAGGTGGGGGTATCACTTTTTCCGAAATTTTTCAAGACTTTTAGGAACTTTCAGAAAACTTGTGCAAATGAATGGGAATTCAGTATTTAGTTACATAACATACTAAAATGATATTAGAACATGTTTTTATTAATAGTCAACCACTTGGACTTCACCTCCGGAGGTGGACCGAAACCGGTCTGACACTATAATTTTTCTACTTTTTTTTCATGCCGGCGACGGCAAGACCATGCTGGAAACAAGCGACAACCATGCACACCTTGCTTTGATTGTTTTGTTTTATTTGTTTTTAGTATTTTCCTACATTATGAGCTGCTTTCACCTTTAAAAATGTCCTGCCGCCCGCTGTGGGAGGGGGATTCACGTTGGGGGGGGGGGGTGGGAGGGTTTGTGTGATGCGAAGGTTACATCAAGCAAAAAAATTTCTAATTTTCGGTTGCAACGATAGAAAATCGTAGCGCGTGCACCTGCAAAAGAAAAAAAAGTCACAACGCGCAAAATCTCTTACATATTAAGAAATAACCATGATAACATATGCTTGTAATGTTACCAATATAAAATGACTACATCAGGACCTTTGTGCGTGCAAGGGTTGCAGTATTTCCTTGCTTACTTGCGAGGCGACATCAATGGGTCGTCGTCGTCAGAGCTATCAGAGCTATCAACATCTGCAGGCCACTCACATAACTGACACTTGTCTCCACCTTCAGCGTTATGGCAAGAACAGCAGGGGCAGTCCCACGGATTCGGGCCTGGCTGGTTTGCGCCTTGCACCTGATTGCCCCTGCTTTGAGATGGCAGCGCCTGCTTGGAATCAGCTGAATTTCGCGCGCGCTTGCGTCCGCGTCCACCTGCTGCTCGACGCGCGCGGCGACGTCCGCGCTGACGGCTTGGTTGCCGTACTCGTCTACGAGGCACACTGACAGTTGAGTCTGAGTCATCCTGTTCACCTACTGTAAATAATAACACAATGCGACTAGTTTTTGCAAAACGTATTGCAGATATAGCATGAAATACCGTTGACTTCTTCCTCTGAGCTAGAAGAAGAGTTCCCAGATAGCGCGGGTTCGGGTTCTGCAGCACCAGCTAGTTTGGCATCCACTTCTTCCTCTAACCCACAGTCACAGCTTTGAAAATGATTCCATGCTTGGTCAACCAGCTGCGCCTTTTTAAACTGTTTCCGGTCGCCGTCTTGCGTTGGAACACCGTGCATTCTAAGCCAGTCCTTTAGCTCCTTGACTACCATTTGGCTGGATGCAAATGCTTGCTTGTCTTGAGACGATGTAAGCAAAGTGAAAATTTTGCGCCACGGATGAGAGACATTTGCAAAAGCCAAATCCTGCTCCTTCTTTTCTTCCTCAGTCAGCTCCCTTGCACCACGCCATCGCGGGTGAGCTGGGGGCCGTCCATCGTTGACAAAATATGTACGTGGCAAAGAAAGAAGCTCATCAGGTGTCAAATGGGTAAGAGCGTTTATTTTTTCTTTGCGGTTAGGAGGCAACTCCATCCAGTTCATCGGCAGCTCATCGATAAGTCGGAACTCGACTCTCCATTCCTTTCCCTTCGCATCAACACATGACATATGAGCAGGGCGTCCGGGCAGACCACCGTCGAAGTATTTGCCATCAACTTCCACTCTTGTCAGGTTTCCCGCCGCCAACATCTCCTCCACATATGCCCGCTCGTCCGGCCCTAGGTACTTGCCCAAAGAACGAATATCCTTTTTCAAACGTGGGTTGACGAAGTAGCCCACAGGAAGCTTGCGAGGCAGATTAGTCGCTGCAATACATCCAACGCACCGGTATTGCAATACATACAACACATGCACGTGGGGGGGGGGGGGAGGAGAAATTTATATAATACAGTACCGGGGCGCTGAATGAACAGTTTAACTGGTGCTCCTAGGGGATTATCCTTCTCTCCATGAAATTCCTCCTGTGCGTCTCCCATCGTCTTGAACTCCGCAGTCGGTAACTCGTCAGGATCCTCATTCTTGGTGATGCGCCAGGCCAGAGGCTTGCTGCAATGCTTGAAGCTCTTATTCATGCATGGACTGAAATGAGTCATCCAGTCGTAATTGCAAGCAAGAACAACCAACACGAATTGCGATCTTTTTTGCTTGAAGGCAAGGATAAGTTTCAACAAAGCTTGAGCGATGTTAGTTGTAAGGAAGGTGCTCTTCCACCCAATATCCATCACTCTGAACTGCTGATCATTCCCGTCATGGCCGTGCCCAGGAGGCTTGCGATGAGACTCTGCTTGCCAACGGATACCGCGGTCCACAACATTAAGCCCGATGAAGCCTAGCATAGCCCACGCAGTGTTATCCCCGGCGCCGTCCCATTCCAGAAATAATTTCCATGCTGGCATAGTACGAGGATGCCAAAGCTCCCAATGCAAAAGTGATGCAAGCATAGTAATATTGCTGTTCACACCATGCTCCACTGCGCCTTCCAGGTACGTGAAAATGAAGTTAGTATCGGTAGTGAAACAAGTGTTGATACCGACGCAAAGGCGAAAAACCATTTTGCCTTTGAAATCTTTAGCAGCACGGCGGCAAGATGGAATCCTCACAGGCGGCTTCATGTCTGCAGATATAACAGTAGCATGGAAGTCTTCTGGCGCAGCCTTCTTGCGTTGCATGCTCGCCACGCGGCAGGTCCTGTGAATTTTGTTGTGAAGGCGGCTACGGCGGCGCCAAGCCTGAACATCCGCTTCACTCTTGAAACCTTGGGAATGCTGAGCCGCAAGATCCGTGCAGATATCACATTTTGCAAAGTCTCCCGCTGCAGCACAAGGATGTAGTGAGTAATGTTGAAGGCTAGCGATTCTTTCTCATCGAACAGTCAACTTTGCAACATATATATATTATCTTGAGCTTGAAAAGAACGGGAATTGAATATAGGTTCAATGAAATAACACAAGTTCAAATGTCATTATATACTTATATGCATATTACCTCGTACAAACTTGATGTTCGGAAAATCTGCTCGCCAAACCTTGTTGATTGTATTGTCTGTTGGAGGATTATCAGGATTAACTCGCTTAGAGTGACCAAACCGTAGACACACTTCTTGCCAGTTGTCCCGAACATACTTTTGCACTCCGGCGTCCTCAGCCATTTCTTGTAGCCTCCATATGCCGTCACTGCATATCTCGGGATGACTGTCTGTGAATTTTTCACAAAGCAAAACCGTAACCAGATCTTCCGTGTCAGGAACTGCTGTTGACTTTCTGGCAAAGACCTTCATGTTGTTGGTAAGAAGCTTGTGTGCGCGAGATAAAACTCTGTTGCTGACGCCGTGGATGCGCTGCCAAGCTGTTCTGCAGACCGGCTCCGTTTGATACATGTATTGAAACGAGCCAGTTTTAGTTTGAAAGGATTCAAGCTGAGCAGCTGTCCAAGTGTAAAGCTCACTTAGTGAAGACGATGCATTCTTCGCTCGTGTGTGTAGCACATCACGCGTGTCGATGAATGCGTAACACTTCCACTTCTGACAGCAAACAGACTTGACTTCTCTATTCAGGTCTGCGAAGGTCATCCCCAACAATTTCTTGAGCGCTTGCGGTCTCTGCAACCTCACGTATCCTTTGGTGCGGCTTTTGATGTTGTAGGGCCGAGTGGGATTCTTGCGTGGTCGTTGTAGAGGAAGTGGTGACAATTTCATCAGGTCACACACCAGCTCATTTGATTCCATCAGCTTGTCGTAGTCGCACAGAATACTGGATTCCGCACCCGCATATTCTTCGTGGATCAGAGGGGGGAGCCATCTAGGATCGGTAGGATCGGTAGGTTCATGGTAGCACTGCGAATCAGTATCCGAATCATCTTCGTCGACGCTCTAAACAAACCAGAATGACTACCAACTTCCGCAAGCAAGCAAAAGAAAAATAGAATTACCAGAGAGCCGGTAGGAGCATATAGTCTCGTGCTGCTATCTTTGAGCTTGACCGGAATACTCTGTGGCTCCGCCCTCTGGTCCACGTCAGCATCGATGTCAAAACAAACTACCTATAAAGCAGAAGCTGCCTAGTGATTGATTTCATTTATTTATTACCTTCTTACTACGAGAGCTTGATTTTTCCAGCACAACTGTAACGTTAGAGCTCTCCCTTCGCAGAAGAGTATCCTGACTTTCTGAAATAGAAGTAACGCTGTTGAGAAGCTTCATTTTCTGCTCCGTCGTCATAGATGAAGATCTTGACACCGGCTGCGAAGTTGCATCAGAAGTAATACTACTAACTGAGGTTAAAATCGCAAGCTTCTCTTCGTGCTTCAATGAAACTGATTTCAAAGGAATTGGATGCTCTTGCTCAGGAACGATGAAACACACAGGGCCGTTGTCAGTCTCGTACCAAAATACTGGAATTTTAGCGCGTTGCTTGGCAGCTTGTTTCAGCCAGACCGGGTATGCATCGCTCGGTAGCGTAGTGATGGTTAAACCTGGATTCGGCGCATAATTGAGCAAAATCTCTTCACCTTTGCTCATTCCAGTGCTCACCGTCACGATTGGAGTCCCCTTGCTGATCTGGAAAAAAAATGCACGTAATACTAACATTGATGTATGTATGATGTATATTGTATGCATGTGCATTTAGATATACAACTTTACATTGCAGTAATTTTTTATGTATGGCGACTGTACTAGTTAGTAAATTAAATTTACCTTCACGTTTGGTTGGGCAGTATCCTTCTCAGGGTTGAATCCTTTCGCTGAAGAATTTATGAGATGCAAAGCATTTCTGCTTGAAGGGGAAATAAACTGAATGGGGTGCATGCCGGTTTGAAGGAAGTTCCCAATTTTCATCGTAAAATGCTCTGAAAAAGCAGTACTACGATCAAGATTCAGAGCACGTCCTCCCGCTTCCAGGAGCCCAAGCTGGAAGGAAGGAGGAAGGTATCTACCGGCAAAAACTCCGTAGCCACCATCGCGGTGGGCCACGTAAATCGGCGCTTTGGAAGCCCTCAGCATGCATATGCCTAGACATGCACACATGAATGTTTGTGCGTTTCTCTCTCTCAACAGCAACAACAACAACAACAAGAAGAAGAAAGAAAGAAAGAAAGAAAGAAAGAAGAAGAAGAAGAAGAAGAAGAAGAAGAAGAAGAAGAAGAAGAAGAAGAAGCTTAACAACACGGAGGACTTTGCATCACCGCCCACGTGAAGTGCCGCAGTTTTGCTCTGTCTACCGGTGCAGAAGAAGAAGAAGAAAGACGAGAAGAAGAGAAAGAAGAAGAAGAAGAAGAAAAAGATTCTTAGAAGAAGAAGAAGAAGAAGAAGAAGAAGGAGGAGGAGGAGGAGGAAAAGGAGGAGGAGGAAGTACAAAAGCCTTAGGAAAGAAGCAAGAAAGAAAGAAAAAGAAAGAAGAAAGAAAGAAAGAAAGGAAAGAGAGAAAGAAAGAAAGAAAGAAAGAAAGAAAAGAAAGAAAGAAAGAAAGAGATAACTGAACAACAACATCTACACATGAATTTAGGTGTCGACAAAAGTTTGTGCAGAGTTTTCCCCACAGACCATTTTGTACGTAAAAAAAGAAATGCATTCCCGCCTAATCTGGTCTATGGAATAGGCGGGATTGCTGTTACATCTTCTCAAAATACTTTCCTCTTAATACAAACTCTGCACAAACTTTTGTAAAAATCATTTCATAAACGAAGTTTTATCGAACTGCTGGCTTGTGGCAAATAGATTCAGTTGGGTTGTGAAATATTAGGAACTGATATTTATGGCTTTAACAAACATTTGGCTGTAGCTTTTTGCAAGGTATCGCTTGAGTTGTGAGGAGGAAGAGAGGAATTTCAAAAATCATGGAGGTCGGTGTTGACAAAAGTTTGTGCAGAGTTTTCTCCGCAGACAATTTAGTATGTAAAAAAAGAAATGCATTCCCGCCTAATCTTGTCTATGGAATAGGCGGGAATGCTGTTACGTCTTCTCAAAATACTTTCCTCTTAATACAAACTCTGCACAAACTTTTGTAAAAAGTCAACTCAAAAACGA
This sequence comes from Paulinella micropora, assembly GCA_019918135.1. Classification (NCBI taxonomy): domain Eukaryota; phylum Cercozoa; class Imbricatea; order Euglyphida; family Paulinellidae; genus Paulinella; species Paulinella micropora. Next base: position 325,750 of record WBZZ01002816.1, read on the forward strand.
AGTTTTATCGAACTGCTGGCTTGTGGCAAATAGGTTCAGTTGGGTTGTGAACTATTAGGAACTGATATTTATGGCTTTAACAAACATTTGGCTGTAGTTTTTTTACAAGGTATCGCTTGAGTTGTGAGGAGGAAGAGAGGAATTTCAAAAACCATGGAGGTCGGTGTTGACAAAAGTTTGTGCAGAGTTTTCTGCGCAGACAATTTAGTATGTAAAAAAAAGAAATGCATTCCCGCCTAATCTGGTCTATGGAATAGGCGGGAATGATGTTATATCTTCTCAAAATGATTTCCTCTTAATAAAAAGTCTGCACAAACTTTACACCTACCCTCCAGCCTTTTTCCAATCGCTAGGACCTGATTTTTTAGCTTCCACCACCCACCGCGTCACGAACCAACTCAAATCTTGGCGCCTTGGAAGGCAACTCATTTCGCATTCTGCAAAGTCACAAGATGTTTGAATGTAGGATTAGCTCTGATGCCCAAGAAGAGTTTTAGCAAGCTCGTTGCCAAGACCTTACAAACTATTCGAAAAAATTCGCGAGATGAAATCTTCCTTACTATCAACGGATCCCCAGACGTGGAGCCCTTCGAAAATGTGGAGATTCCCGACGACGTCTTTCGCAAGCATGATCTGGTAATACTATACTAAGATTGTGTGCTTGCCTGTTTATTTTTTTAATCCATGTGTAACATGCAGGGCAAAGGCGACCTCGATACGTTGGTCCGCGGCTTCTGCTACTCGTGGAATCAACAAGGAATGCTAATGAAGGATAAAGCCACGAAATGGGACGACGGCTTGGGCGAGGAAGCAGGTCCCCCACACAAAAGACATAAGAGGCAGACAGCGTTTTTGAGACCTGATGATCCCTCAAGAAAGAAGGAGGAGGGGGAGGAGAAGAAGAAGGAGAAGAATGAGGAGGAAGAGAAGAAGACGAAAAAGGAGGAAGAAGAAAAGAAGAAGGAGGAAGAGAAGAAGAAGAAGAAGGAGGAGGAGGAAGAGAAGAAGAAGAAGGAGAAGAATAAGAAGAAAGAGAAGGAGAAAGAGAAGGATGAGGAAGAAAAGAAGAAGGGGAAAGAGAAGGAGGAGGAAGAGGAAGAAAAAGAAGGAGAAAGAGGAGGAAGAGAAGAAGGAGAAGGAGAAGAAGAAGAAGAAGAAGAAGACGAAGAAGACGAAGAAGAAAGAAGAGAATAAGGAGATGAAGAAGAAGAAGAAGAAGAAGGAGGAGGAGGAGAAAGAGAAGGAGGAGGAAGAAAAGAAGAAGGGGAAAGAGAAGGAGGAGGAAGAGAAGAAGAAAAAGGAGAAAGAGGAGGAAGAGAAGAAGGAGAAGGAGAAGACGAAGAAGAAGAAGGAGAAAGAAGAGAATAAGGAGATGAAGAAGAAGAAGAAGCAGGAGGAGGAGGAGGAGAAAGAGAAGGAGGAAGAAAAGAAGAAGGGGAAAGAGAAGGAGGAGGAAGAGAAGAAGAAAAAGAAGGAGAAAGAGGAGGAAGAGCAGAAGGAGAAGGAGAAGAAGACGAAGAAGAAGAAGGAGGAAGAAGAGAAGAAGGAGACGAACTTCAAGAAGAAGAAGAAGGAGGAGGAGGAGGAGGAGGAGAAGAGTGAGGAGATGAGTGAGCAGGATATGGATCCTGACAACCCGGGTCATAAGTTACCGCCGGTTGGGAACGGCAAGATTCGTGTGTGGGCGACGTCCGTCTTCACATTCATTTCGGGCAAGTCCTGGCAAGACTGGTCTTCTTCTTCTTTTTCTTCTTCTTTTTCTTCTTCTTTTTCTTCTTCTTTTTCTTCTTCTTTTTCTTCTTCTTCTTCTTTCTTCTTCTTTCTTCTTCTTTCTTCTTCTTCTTCTTCTTCTTCTTCTTCTTCTTCTTCTTCTTCTTCTTCTTCTTCTTCTTCTTCTTTTCTTCTTCTTCTTCTTCTTCTTCTTCTTCTTCTTCTTCTTCTTCTTCTTCTTCTTCTTCTTCTTCTTCTTCTTCTTCTTCTTCTCCTTCTTCTTCTTCTTATTTTTCTTCTTCTTCTTCTTCTTCTTCTTCTTCTTCTTCTTCTTCTTCTTCTTCTTCTTCTTCTTCTTCTTCTTTTGCTTGTACTGCTGCTGTCGCTGCTTGGATTAGCTTGCTGTTCAAGTTTACTACCGAAGACAACAAACCCAGGGAGGGGCCGCTTGTGCTGGACGTTGTGCTGGAGAAGTACAACAAATTTCAGCTCACGGCGTCCACGCAAGTGGAAACATCGGATAGGGAAGTTTCCCCCTGTGCTCCTGCTCTCTTGATCATTTTCCCTACGGTTGATCATTTTCCCTACGGTTGGCGGAAGAAGAGTCCTGCCCAAATCAATCGAGGTACATTATGTTTCTCAAAGTTCAGTCGCTGCACATTAATATCTGCTATATCAAAGCGTTATATTCTTGCTGTACGCTATGTCGATACTGACGGCGATGGCGTTGCAAATGAAATTCACTACCAGCTCATGGGTTTCTATGGGTTCAACCTGAAGCACTCATGCATGCTTGGTAAGTCGCCGCTTGACTTCGAGAAGGAAGTCAAGCCAGAGTTTGCGAAGTACATCGGCAACCCTACGGAGCCGCCGATGCTCTATTACTGGCGGAAGAGGGAGCTTTTGCTTCTGTTTTTAGCAAACAAGGTCGGATAATATTATGCTTCTTGCCCCCCACCCCCCCCCCCCCCACACACACACACAAACACACACCACTTTCTTTCTTCTCCCCACATTTTAGCGCAAGAGAGAAGGGAACGGCGAGCCTCGGTCTTCGAGCAGGGTCAAGAAACTGAAATATGGTAGCCAAATTGTGTATGATGTAATATGAAAACATGAATCGTAATATGCATGTGGTGCTTTGTACAGAAACGTTGGAGGAGCCAGTGGAAGAAGAGGCGCCCACTCCTACGGCTAAGGGGCCCAAGAAGAAAAAGGCTGGTAACCAATTGAACTTTCATCCTCTCTTGCTTGTTAGTGTATTTATTTCTGGCTAGTCAAAACCAGCAGCAAGAAGCAGAAGGCTGCTAAGGTCGGGTCTGAGGAAGAGGACGTGGAAGAAGAGGTATAAAATCTCTCCTCCTCCTTCTTCTTCTAAGATTCTTCTTTTTCTTCTTCTTCTTCTTCTTTTTCTTCTTCTTCTTCTTCTTCTATTTCTCTCCTCCTCCTCCTCCTCCTCCTTCTTTTCTTCTTCTTCTTCTTCTTCTTCTTCTTCTTCTTCTTCTTCTTCTTCTTCTTCTTCTTCTTCTTCTTCTTTTAATCTCTTCCTTCTTTTCCTGTTGTTGCCTCTCTTTTTTCTTTCCTTTCTTGCATCTCTTTCTTCTCCCTGTCCCCCTTCTGATTTCTTTCGTTTTTTAGCAATTCTTAATTGCTTTGGTTTGTTCTGTCATTGCCTTATTTATAAAGGATTAAACGCCTGCTTTCAAAGCACCGGTGGCCGGACCGTCCTGTGTGCACCTGTATACATTCTGTATCAAAGCGATAATATTGTGTACACAGGAGGATTCGGCCGCTGGCGTTTCGAAAGCAGTCGTTCAGTCCCTTGTCAACAAGGCAATTGCAGATCAAACCGCATCCATCAATAAACTTATAGAAGATGAGAGAAAGCAGAGGGAGGCAAGGGAGCAGAAAGAGAAGGCAAGGATGGAAAAAGAAAAGCAACAACAGCAGCAGCAGGAGAAGAAGAAGAAGAAAAAGAAGAAGAAGAAGAAGGATGAGGAGGAGGAGGAGGAAGAGGAAGAGGAGGAAAGTCAGAAGAAAAAGAAAAAAAAAAAGAACAACAGCAACAACAACAGTAATAATATTAACGATAATAGTAATACTAATAATAATATTAACAGTAATAATAATAACAGTAATAATAATAACAGTAATAATAGCAAGAGCGAGAAAGAACAAATGCTGGAGGACGTGATCGCGCGCATGGCAGCTGGCGCTTTGACTGGTAACACCTCCACCCCCCCACGCGGCACCGGTCTCGCCACCCCCAGCCCGCAAAACTCACCAAGTTTTTTTGAGTTTGCGTTAGCGTCGATGGCGCTGAGACGTTGATTTCAACTACATGCAACAGGTTCTTGTATCGCTTCCTTTTTCATTTCTCTGCCAGACGCTTCAAATTGTTTTGCTTTTGTTTTCAGGGTGCACTTGCAGGTTTGCGCTACTACTAGCGGGATTACCAACGGAAACCTGGAAGCAAACAAATTTCTAATTTTCTCAACTTAGCATTCTACATTTAGATTTGTGTTGTTAATTAAGAATTCAACTGATCTCTTTACTTTGCGTAGTCAACAGCCCCCCCCCCCCCCCCCCAACGTGAATCCCCCTCCCACAGCGGGCGGCAGGACATTTTTAAAGGTGAAAGCAGCTCATAATGTAGGAAAATACTAAAAACAAATAAAACAAAACAATCAAAGCAAGGTGTGCGTGGTTGTCGCTTGTTTCCAGCATGGTCTTGTCGTCGCCGGCATGAAAAAAAAGTAGAAAAATTATAGTGTCAGACCGGTTTCGGTCCACCTCCGGAGGTGAAGTCCAAGTGGTTGACTATTAATAAAAACATGTTTTAATATCATTTTAGTATGTTATGTAACTAAATACTGAATTCCCATTCATTTGCACAAGTTTTCTGAAAGTTCCTAAAAGTCTTGAAAAATTTCGGAAAAAGTGATACCCCCACCTTTGACGAATGGTTAGTTAATATGATGGTGATATTGAAACAAATAATTCAAAAATCGCTTTTGGCGAAGCAGTAGTAGGTCAATTAACACCAGTTTTACAGGAAATCTTTCCATATACCATTAATACTAGGATATGGACAAAAACAGAAACAAAATCATCTGTGTCATTTTTGAATAATATGGCAACATTAACAACTCAAGCGGATGCCACGGCGGATGCTAGACTGGTAAGTAAAAGGAGAATAAAATATAGAACTGGAACGGGTGTCCTCGCCCGCTTTACTGCTATATGGACAACGGATGATACAAAAGATTACTATTCATATATTGGAATAGGAAATGAACTCGTTGATGGATTTTATTTCTACAAAAATAGAGCAGGAATGAATATTGCGCATTGTAAAGGAGGTGTCGTAGATTATATTGACCAAGCAGACTGGGATGACCCGTCCGATGGAACTTCGGCTATGCCAGAAGTAGTTTGGAGCAGAGGAAATGTATTTCAAATTCAATTTCAGTATCTTGGGTTTGGTGCTATTAAGTTTTATATTGAAAATCCCATAACAGGATTATTTCAATTAGTTCATATGATTGACTATGCGAATGCTAATACTGGGGTAAGTCTGCGAAATACGACATTACCCTTTACAGAAGTAATAATACAAACTCTTAAAACAGCAAGTGCCAGTTTATTCATTGAGGGGTCAAATACGATAAACACAAGTATAACAAACGAAGTGGAAGGAAGTAAAGCAGCAAACACCACTGAAAGTCCTGTCATTAGTATAAGAAACAAAGCGGCATTTGATGCGGGCGGTGCTAATTTGACAAATTATTCAAATGTTTATCCAACTTTGATAAGTATTACAAAAAGATAGTAAGGTATGTGTAGTAAGAATGGTGTTGAATGGAACACTAACTGGCGCAGGTTTTGCAGATGTTGATTCTAAGTATTCAATTGTAGATACTGATACAAAGTCAAGCGCCGTTGCCAACGGAACAACAATTTTTAAACTTTACGTAAATTCTCAATCAACTCAACAAATAAATCTTAGAAATTATGATATTTATCTGTCTCTAAGTGATGTATTAACTTTTACACAGAAATCAATTTCCACTACTAATAATGGTGGAAATGTCAATATTATCGCTAATTTTATAGAAACCAGTGATATTTACAAATCCGCACTTTCGCCTTCGGCTTTCGTGCGGTTTGTAAACATCTTTTAAAAGTAAATAATAAAAAAAATAATAATAAGCGGAAAGCGATGTTTGAAAAACATGCGAGAGTGCGAAGCACGGAAGCGTGGATTTTCAAATATCAGAGATATTTTTTACCGCATCTTTGTTGTTAAAATAAGGTTGTTGAATTAAATATTCAAGGTATGGTTTATCAATCTTAGCGACATCTTCAATTTTCATTTTTTATACTTACCATATTGAAGAAAAATGTCAGTTTCATTTTGTGCTATCTCAGTAATTCCAGTCTCTTTTAAATCAGTCTCCTTAAAATGTGTGCTTGGTTCTTCGTCCATTATTTTTTCTAATGTCGCAAATGTTGATTTATCTTGCAAATCAACATTGGATGGAATAACTACTTTCACATTATCATCACGTGGCTTGTATTGCTCATAGAAAGAAACAATGTCAGGTTTAGTCCATTTAATTGTTGGCTTTTTGACATCGCCATATCAAGGTTCCATTTTTCAATTTCATTTAAGTAGTCGTGTTTGGTGCTCAGGTTGGTCATCTTATATGTACAAAGATTTTAAAAAAAAATCTTTTAGCAAAATATCATTACAAACATTTTTTTACTTCACTTTTAATGTCTGTAAATTTCTCAAACCACGGCTGACGGATAACCCATTCCAAATATGGCTTATCAATAATCGCTACATCTTTACCAAATGGAAAAGTATCCTTTTGTTTTGATGAATTACTATTCTCAATTCCTTTATTTGGTCTTGAATTACCTTTTGAATATCTTTGAATGTGAAGGTTTCATTTTTTGTTTCAATTGAACGTTTTTCAAACTTCTCGCATAGTCTGGTGAGGGTGGTCATTGGTCTATATAGACTGGTAAAAAGATTTTATTGAAAAAAAATTAATTACCTTTTTACTTTTGCCTTAAAAATCCGTAAGGCAGTGTAGAGATATGGTTCTCTTTAATCGGCTGTATTACTCTTTTTGTGTAAGTAAATGAGAATATCTTTTTCAAATGTCGGAGGTAATCATTTTGTCTTTTTTGTTCCTCGTAATTTTGCTGTGGTTGTGTATTGCTACATTTCCATTCTCAGCCACATTCTTTGCTATGTGCTTTTCTCCTTCCGTCTCCAATAATGCTTCTAATTCCTCATATGCTTTTTTTGATAGTTCTTCGTCCTTTATTCCAAGACCATTACTTATCACACTAAACATATTTACCAAGTTCAGTTTCCTGCAAGTGTCGTAGTTCATAGAAAAGCCTTTCAGTTTCATTTTTGTTGTGCCGTCGTTTAGTATGTAGCCGTAGGACTTAGGCCCCGAGCCCACAAATGTAGTTATCTTTCTGCTTACTTTTGTCTTTTTGTCTATTAGTTCGTCTGTCCATTGTCCTAATAAGTCACCTGTCGGTATTGTTGTCTGTCCTTGTTTTTCATCAACTGAATATATTATGCTGTCTGTGTCGTGATATAATACCCTGTCTCCCAATCTATCCATCATATCATACAATCTCATTTGTGCGTGTGCTGTTGTGAATAAAGCCACACATATGTTTGTGTTGTAAGGGTCTGACACTTTTTCGGGGTGTAGATTGTAGGATAGTTCAAGGCATTCTTTATTTATCATATTGACTGAGATTTCGTTTATGTCTTTGTCATTTAGTATTTTGTATAATTCTGCCTCACTCCTGACGATTGTCGTCTGTGTCCTGTTGCTTTGTTGTCCAAACTTTCCCCACAGAGAATTCAGACATAACTTTGCGACTGCCCTCCTTCCTTCATTCTTTTCTATTTTGATTTTGTCCAACTTAATACCCATCTTTTCCTCATAGTCCTTTATGTAATTGTCTTTTTGTTCCTCCGTTTCCACATTTGACGGGTAGCCACTTGCCTCTTGCTTTACTTGTAGAAAGGTTTTTATGTAGTCTTTGAATAGTGTTGTTGTCTGTTGTTCCCAGTGCCACACCTCATAAACTTTGATGATATTATAACCTTTTTCCATTGCTTTATAAATGAGCGGTGTTGCCCAAGTGCCTGTGAGTGCCCTATCTGTGTCGTTGTGCTCGCATTTGTCTTGTAGGTTTTCCTTTCCACACTTATTACATTTTTTTACATCATCTTTCCTCTATCTTGACAGGGTAGGACAGATAATAATAATAATAATAGTGCTTCTCTGTCAATGGCTGATGCATTTCTGCACATGCGCCTCCATCGTCTCACCCGTGAGGGGAGTACGAAGAATTGACGATAGGCTGTAATGACACCCCCGCAAGGGCAGTTCCAACACTTCCAGACGGACCGGTATGTTCAATGAAAATACTGGTGGCACCGACGGGAATCGAACTGGCGACAGGGCCCAGATGGTAGAACTTGACCACTGGGCTATCACGGTGTCAATAATAATAATAATAATAATAATAATAATAATAATAATAAAATAAATAAATAAATAAATAAATAAATAAATGATAGTAAATAAATAAATAAATACATAAATAATAAATAAATAAATAAATAAATAAATAAATAAATAAATAATAAAAACATTTGAACCTCAACGTGTGATCCCCTAGGTTGTAGCATTTTTACTTTGGCTAATCCAAATGCTGTCTTTTGCTTTATCATTTGTCATGCCTTGTCTGCCTTAATTACTTTATGATGTCCGAGAGGGTAGGGGTCATAAAACATAACAGACGGATAGAGCGAGCATATGTCTATGTATTTGGCGTATTGTTGTTTATTCATTGCTCTCCAATATAAAGATAAAGCATTTGTCCTTCCCCCAAACATTGCATGTCGTGGGTTAATTGTCTTTTGCTCCATTAATGTCTCTTCTATGTTCCTTTTGAATTCCTGCCTTACTCTTATTCTGTTCCACTTACAACCCCATATTGTTATTAAATTATTCACTTCCTCGTGTTGCTTTATTAAAGTTTCCCTTCGTTTTGTTTCCTTGTATAATTGTCCAAATGTCTTATTAACAGATTGCTCCTTATTCATTTGATTGCCGTCATAAGACTCAGGACACCCGTGCCAGTAGCACCCATGAAACTCATATGCCGTTTTGTCTTCGGGTCATACCCGTCTAAGTATGCCTTACCTGCGCCTTTTAAATATATCATTTTTTCTTTTCCATTTAATCCGTGCTGTATGGTTGTATTGTCTTTCCTCTCTCTGTATGATAGCCACTCCACGCACATACGGCTCGTTTTTGCTTTGGTCTGTTCTGTGTGTTGGTATGACTGCTATGCTATCTGTCGGCATATAGATTGCTTTATATAATGCCATACAGGTAGATGCGATGGTTGTGTATTGGAATGGGTCTATGCCAAATTCTAGAAAGCTCTCTCTAAATTTCATACACCCCCTTCTCAATATATCCACATCACTATGACAATATGCTTCCATTTCTTTTTTGAAATCAAACACTTTGTCCTTCTGTTCTTCATACCATTTCAGAAATTCTTGTCGTTTATGTTTTGAAAATGTGTTGTAGCCGTAATAGTCCTTGTCTGGTATTGCCCCTACATAATTTTGATTTGCCTCAGTATTGAAGAAGTGAGGGAAAAATCCTTTCTTTAATTCATCTAAACCAAAAGTTTCAGGGAAATCAGATAGAGGCATAGTTAGGAAAGAAAGACTATCAATAAATCTAATCTTACCCACAGTGATCATCATAATCTTACCCCCTTGATATATGACAAATGGTGAAATGCCTTTTTTTATTAACCACTTAAGCACGAATTGACAATCATAACCCCTCGCATTATGTGCTATGAATGTGAAGTCCTTGTGTTGATTGCTAAATGCCCAATTACAAAACTCGTCTATGCTTTTGTGTCCAATTGGTGTGCTGTCGGAGGTGTTGTTTTTAACAACTTCTACCATACCCCCGCTTTCTTGGTTTTGGGTTTGGAAAGGGGCATCGCCCCTTCCAGTGAAATACTGACTCTCTGAATGGTTAATGATATGTGTGCCTGTCTCTTGTGTTGCTTCAAAATCAAAGAACACATATTTATCAGAAGGCATATGTATTTCTTTTTGTTTCATATTACACCTATGCTCAAAGGATTTGTCATAACCGCACTTATGTTCGCCTGTGTATGTCTTAGAGCAGTTAAGACATTTCTTTTTGTTGTCGCATGTGGTAGCTGTGTGATTGTTGAAGTATTCATCATTTGGAAATTTGCGGTTACATCTTTCGCATTGTTTCCATTTGTTATGTTGTTATACCCCTTACATCCACCCGTAATCCATATATTACATTTCGCCACACAGGAATGATTATGCTCATAACTCTTCATACACTGCTCGCAAAAGTTTTGTTTTGATAGAAAGGCTTTCATGCTCACTATGGTGTCGTAATGGCTTTTTGGTTTTGAGTATGTATATGTGTTTTTATGGTTGTTCCTTTTCATCTTTAAATTCAGTTTTATATATTATCTTGTCTGGAAATTCAACAATTGCTATGTTGTATTTTATATGACTGGCAAACACATCTACCTCAGGAAGTCCGCATAAATCTTTTGTGACACCAGCCTCCTCGTGTAAAATGTTTGCCAGTTCGTCTTGAATTCTACGTCCATCCTTTATCTGTGAATATTGTTGATGTTTCTCTATCTTTGCTCTAGCAACTACAATAGACCTTGCAAGACATATGTTATCTTTGTTTTTGATTGTTATCACTCCTTCTTTTTGTAAATGTCCTCCTGTGTTATTGCTTTCAATCTAGCCCCTCCCTCTGGCATCCTTACTCCCATAAAATTGAAATCTATTGATTCCATTGTTGCCCCTTCCTCATCCATCCACACTTCATCGTTTGATTGTAAAATCTTTGTAAGTCTTTCTAATATGTCTTGTAAGTCAAAGTCTTTTACTTTTACAAGTTCATTTTTTGTTTGTACATTTCACGACTCTGGAATAGCCGATCTCCTTACTTGTATTTTGTCGTTTGGTTTACATAAAGACTTAAAATCATCTACAATTGTGCCAAACATTTTATATATCTTCCAACGAAAACTTTTTTAACCTTTTTAGAAAAGCTTTTATTGATTTTTACATTATACAATGACTGCCTCACTGGTAAATTGTGTTTTATGTCTTGTCGTATTAATTTATAACCATTGAAGTCTGTGACATTTGGTTCTTCCCTTTTTCGCTCTTTTATTTCCATTTGTTTTCTGCCGGGCATTACATACTGCTCAGGGTTTGGTAGTGCCCGTCTTGGTGTTGTTATGTCGTAAAACCTCTTGCAGTTTGGTTTTTTTACATAGAGTTTGTTTTGCCGTATTTGGAATTGTATGTCCTGTTCTGTGAGCTTGTCAAGGCTCCAAGTTTGCCCCCCCCCCCCCCCCCCGTAGTCTATGCTTGACATTGTTATATTAGGGTTTTGATTTTTCAAAAATAAAATAAATATATCTATATAGATATATATATTTTATCTATATACCTATATATTATATTCTTAACATAAAATTTATATCATTTTTCATAGTGCGATATTTAGTCCTTCAACGAGCATCTGGAGCTGTTTCATCCTTGCGAGGTCGACCTTCTCCTTGTCCCTTTTCTCCTTTGCTTTCTTCAATATGACCTCCTTGTTCTTGTAGTAGTATTCCTTAGCACTCTGCTGTGCTTTCTCTTTGTTTTTTATATTATAAATTCTAATTGGTTTTGAATTCCTTTGCTGGATTTCTTCGTCTGTAAATACTTTGGTTCTACCCATCGTATATATTATTTATATATGTAATATAATATTTCATTTCTTTTTATTTACCAACTTTCAATACAGATCATTTTTTTGTTGGAAAAAGATAAGGGGGCTCAGCACATCTAGAAAGAATAAGAACAGGGGGATAAGGAGGCTTAGTATTAATAGTTTGCGAAAAGTGTAATTTTCTAGTTTTGCTAGTTTTTGTTGATTAATAGGAGAGCGAAATATGGCGAAATTGCTTAAATTTATATATATGAATATAAAGATAAGTGTGCTATAGTAATACCTATAGTAGTAGTGGTGATGGTGATGATGGTGGTGATGCGTGGGTTGTACCAGTGTTGTTGTTATTGCTGCTGCTGCTGCTGCTAGCTGAGTAGATGATAACCCAGAACTCGTCATGAATTTTTGTAAAATTCACGACTTCGTCTGGGTTGTTGAAGCCTTCCTATTGATAGTAGATACAAAGAAACAAAAACAACCAAATAGCCTTCTACAGCACACTACAAGAAAAATGTATGTATCATTAAATTTAGTCAATAGCAAGCAATTGACAATTGTCCCAAAGGGACTAATTTACCTTTTTCGTCTTCCTCTTTAGAAGCCCCCACCTACCACACAAACAAGTATGGTAGATAAAATTCATTTGAAATGAAGAGGGCTTTTGCCCAATTTTTTTTAAAATTGAAAGCACACTAGTTTATACTCCTATGTGCTAAAGGAGTTAGTAGCGAAAACTACTTTTTCAATTAATTCTTTGTCTTTTATATTTCTCATATTCTTCAATTACATTATATGTTGTTTTTCCTCCTTCAATCATTTTCTTGCTCTAATCTCATCATCAACTCCCATTAGTTGATTTTCGGCACTTAGCCAATTTTCAAATAATCGTAATTGTTTTTTCTTGTTTAGTTCTTTTCTCTTTTCTTCTCTCTTTACCAAATCTATTTTTTCTTTTCGTTCTGCTTCTTCTTTTTTCTGATTTAGCAATTCTTCAATAGCGAAAAATTTATTTTGTTATGCTTTTTCTTGTTTCTCCAATTCCAATAACTCTTGTCGTTTTTGCTCCTTTCTACTCTGTATAATGTCAAGTTTTATTTCGCTATTAGTCTTATATTTCATTATCTGTGTGTATGTTTTATCTCTTAATTTCTCTAACCACTTATTGGTGGTTTCTCTTTCAACATACTCTACATCGCTACCATCGTCATCACTCATTCTTGTTCGCACTTTGTCTGATTAAGACTATTCTGAAAAAGCAAAAGTTGTCCAACTCCAGAGTTTAGAAGGTGTGTAATTGACCTGAGCCTCTAGGTCTGTGGTGTAAAAAATTTTTGCTCTTCCTTTTTTATCGGCATTTCAAATTGTCAGCAGAAATTCCAGAAATTCTATCACGTGTTTTGTCTGTTTCTTTTTTTTTCATTCTTGGACTTTTTCAGAATTCCAAAAGCGGAAAAGTCAAGAAGTCCAAACCCTTGCTGTTTGTGTGTGTGTGCTCAGATGGCGGACGAAGCACCAGTAGAAGCAAAAGCACCAGAAGTCAAGGCGACAGAAGAAAGATCGACAGATGAACTAGTTGAAGAATTTCAGAACTTTTCAATCGACGCTTTTGAGGTAAAAGGGGTTAGAGATTTGCCGATGGTAAGCAACTTTATTTATCATTCAAAAAGGAAAAGCCACTCAACTTTCTTATAGAGTTTGACCGACGGAGAGCAATTGGGTTTGCAGTGGAAGGTTATCATTGTAAGAAGGCGAAGTTTGTTAAGTCATCTTCAAGTTCAGGGAATGTTGGAAGGCTTCAATCGAGGGGTATGTATGTTGCGGTTGTTAATCCACTTCAAGAAGGCATCGAAAAAATGTTCGTTTTCGCACATCGTGCCAACCTTAACAAATATTTTGCTTCAATTGTTGATCCTATCAATGTTTACTTTACAATGGCCAACTTCGCCCCGTAATCCCACTTCGATTAAACTAAGAGAGACACTAATGACTATAAACCTTCCTCGGCATTGAAATGTAATAAGCAATTGTTAAAGCCAAGGAAGGTGTATAGCCATTTCATTTGAATTATTCAGTTTTCATCAAAGGTCCATTACTACTTTCGCCTTTCTTTCTCTTTTGCTTGTTCTAATGTTTTCCGGTTCTATTTCTTCTCTTTTAAGTAGTTCTTTTGTCTTCATTTTCCTTTATAATTTCTTTTGTTTGTTGTTTTATGTCTTTCTCTTCGTCAATAGGCTTTGTAAAATTTGTTTTTAATAAATCTCTTGGACTTACGAGTTCATCGTTATTTAATATTAACTTAAATCCGGACCGACCTTTGACTTTATAAATAATTTTACTGAAAGTCTTTCCTCCTTTGGAAAATAAATTCCGTTTGTTTTCTTTTCTCACACTATCTCCGATATTGAATTCATTAATAAGGTTATCACGAGTGATTTTCTGTTTATTTTTATCTCTTCTAGCAAAGACGTCCACAGGTCTGGCCTGTATTCCACGATGTAATTTGTGGTTATAAGCATTAACCAAGTCTTGAATATAACTTACCCAGTCAAAATTTCTATTAGTTTCAAATAATAAATCCAACCACCTTCTAATACTCCTTATAACTCTATCTACCACGGCGAGCGCTCTGTGGTCCCCTACTTCAACCACATCGTGCTTAATACCATTTTGAATAAAATAATCACGAGTAGCACCTTTATATTCTCCTCCGCTGTCGGTTGTAATTGATTTAGGTTTATAAGGTATAGATTTCAAAGCATAATATACTTCTTTTGCGGTTTTATTTTTTAATGGAATGATTATTAAAAATCGGGAATGACAATCAATCCAAACTAACATCCAAGCATAGCCTTTGTTTCCTTTCTTATATTTTATCTTACTCATGTCTGCCAAGTCTAAGAAAACTTGGTCTAGTGGTTTGTCAACCCATATAGTGTTCCATATTTTCGGGTTCTTTTTTTGATGATGTATTTCAAGTGCTTCTTCTTCTTTTGTTCTTTGAATTTCTTCTCCAGTTGGTGTGTCTTCTAGTGGGGCATCCGCATTCTGAGTATTAATAATTATATGTTTATTATCAAGTTGATTTTCCTCACTCATATCATTAGAATTTGAGGAAGCACTTACTTAAGTCGCTTGAAGTTTCGCTCCGTGTTGGTTTCTCTGTATTATATACATTGACCAAAACTTTATTATTTGATTTTTTTCCTTTCCCTTTCTTAGGTTTCGGTACTTCTTCTTCACTACTCTCACTTTCACTTTCTTCACTCTCAGGCTCTGGTTTCTTACTTTTCTTCTTTTCTCCCTTAGTTTCTGCTTTCGCTCTTTTTATTTTCATTTTCGCCATCTTTTCCGCAATGATATCAGTGATATCAACCTCATCTTCACTCTCACTCTGCTCGGGTGTGTCATCTTGTTCCTTTTCATTAATAATATCGCTCGCCACATTCTTATTTTCTATCTCTGCTATGTTTCGTTCCATATCTTCGTCTTCGCTTTTAACCGCATTTCGGTATTGTTCCAAAACCTTTTTGGCATGTTCCATTTTTCTCTGCTTTGCTTTTTGTTTAATTCCATCAACTGCTTTTCCCCAGTTTTGTCGGCTTGCTTCGGGACTTGGTATTTTAGAATCTCACTTCGTGATTCGCACTCTCGCTTATTCTAAAAATATTCTATACTAAGATTATTATATTTTAGTATTTTTAAAATCAAATATTTATTTTATATATCAATGTCGCAATATAAATCATTACTCGGCTTGTCAGAAATCGCGACAGACAGCCTATCAATCGCCAACCTTGACTTCACGAACACAAACATAGTCGGTCTGAATACAGACAGAGTGCCAGAAGATGCTGACCCAATCAATTTTTATTACACTGACGGCCGATTTGATACGAGATTATCCACCAAATCAACGACAGACATCAAAGAAGGAAAAAATTTATACTACACAGAGCAACGAGTAAGGGATAATGACGAAGTCAAAGCCTCAACTCAACACCGCTCTAATACTTCCAATCCGCACCAAACCAGTTTATATAATTTGATAGACACAAACATATTTGCACAAGCGAGCGGTCAATACTTAACTTACAAAGATGTAGAAGGCAAATGGAAGAATACAGCCCTCGGTTCAATTGATACACTTTCAGATGTGGTTATAACCGCACCAATAGCAATGAATAGTTATCTAACATATAATTCAATACACTGGGTAAATAAAACATTTCCGATAAATGTTGATGAAACAGGCAACATTAGTATGGGAAGGAAGAATATAACAGGAGTTAATTTACTAAATGACAAAGGTGTTGATGAATGGATATTTGAGCATAATGATAATAATAATAAGGTGTCAGCAGCTGGAAGTATAGACGCACATAGCGATGTGACAATATCAGGCTTCCCAGCAGATAATCAACTGATTATGTACAGCACAGGACAATGGAGAAACACCACACCACCCTTTCTTAGATTAGACGGAACTGCTAATATGACGGGAGCACTAAATATGGGTGGTTTTGCTATTTCAGGGGCTTCTACATATAATGGAATTAATCTCGCTAATCTCGCAGTTGATGGTTCGGTGGTCAAACTAACAGGAGACCAAACCATAGGAGGAATAAAAACATTTAGCAGTATAATAAATGCGAGTGCGGGAATTGATATGAAAAGCCAAAGCATAAAAAATGTGAATTGGTTGATGGCGTGGATGTTTCCATTCTTGATACTTCGGTGGTCAAACTAACAGGAGACCAAACCATAGCAGGGAATAAAAAAGTTACATCAACTTTAGAAGTAAGTGGTTCGTCCAACCCTACTACTTTTGACGGCATCGGTATAGCCTTTGATACAAAAATAGGAATGATTGCAGCACAAAAAACGGCAACACCGACTTGGTATCCAATACAAATAACGGGTTCGTATGTTGAGTTATATTCAGGTAATACTTTAATTATAACCGCAACTGGAACAACATTAAGTTTGAATAACAACAAAATAACAAACTTAGCCACACCATCAGCAACAACGGACGGAGCAAACAAAAGTTATGTGGATACATTAGACGGGCAAAATGTGAAATTAACTGGAAACCAAACCATAGCAAGAATTAAGACATATAGCAGTGTTGAAATTACTGGAAATTCAATCAATTCAACAACAAAGGGCACATTTATCGTTTTCAATTCTACCAGTAATATTGGGTCAATTGCTAGTTTGGATATGAAAACTGCAACATATTACAACTTTGAAATTTCTGCGAAAAAAATAAGTTTTATTATTGACGGGACGATTGTTTCGTGGTTTGATGCTACTGGCTTAGATTGTAATAGCAGTCGGATTGTTAATCTAGGAGCACCACAAATTGCGAATGAAGCGGTAAATAGGCAATATCTGGATGACAATTGTGTGAAACTAACAACAGACCAAACCATAACAGGAGGTAAAACATTTAATGGGGCGAGCACTAGGATAAAATATCTAACTTTAACGAACAATGCCGATTTTAATAATCAAACTATCACTAATGGCGGAAATATAACATATAATGGGGTGAGGATATTAAACCAAAATGGAGGAGATATATTCTTTTCACAGACATCAGGAGATTACCAATATTTCTTATTTACTCTAAATACCGCTACAAGTGGAACCGCAGACCAAAGAGGTTATGTATTTACGAATGTAGCATTTGATGTAAAAGGTGCGGGACTTTATATTTCAAAACTTTTGGACAATAAAAGTGCTTCGTCTGACATTTTCCGTTTTAACAATGCTGGCGGTATGCGGTTTTATGGAGCCTTAGATATGAACAATAACGGGAACGACAATTACTTCAACTGCGGGGATATCAACAACGGCATTGGCAACGAGCGACAAAATAACAATGGCGCTAGGAAAACCATTAATATTGGGAAGAACAACGAGAGGATTATCGGCATACACGGGTGGATTAGAATTATACGGGACATCTGGTGTAGCAGGACCACACATACAAGCATTTACAACAGCCGATCCAAATTATCCATGCTTCCAGTTAATTAACAATAGTCATGGCGACATATCATTTAAATTTGATTGCTATTGGGACGGAGCAGTTAATGATAAGTCAAGTTCTGCTACCTCAAATTTTATGATAGCCAAAGGAACTAATCTTGTTTTTCAATATGCGTCAGGGGTTGCGGTAGGAAGTAATATAACATTTAACACCGCAATGACAATTGATAGCACATCAGGCTTATTAACAACGAAGGCAATAACCGCAAGCGGAGCAATAATGGCAAATGCGGGTATATCAACAACAACGGCAACCGCGAGTGGCTTACTAACGGCAAATGCGGGGATTACATACTCTGGTGTGCTAACTACCACAACTAATAATGGAGCGAAAATAGGAATTCAAGGACAAACAGACGGGACGAATGCGAGAGGAATATTTGTATGGGATACTACTGATCCAAACTGGGGGATTTATATGTCTCAGTCTGGAGCAAATACATCATTAAGTGGAGGAACAGCACCAGCAGGAGGAGTAGGCGGAGGATTAACTTCTTATGCTATTAGATTTAGAGTGAATAATTCTTCAACGAGTGGGTTCATATGGGAGAATAGTTCAAATACTGCTTTAATGTCTTTGAAAGCAAGCGATGGACAATTATGGGTATCGTCTAATCCAATTCAATATTCAGACAGGAGAAAAAAAGAAGATATAAAGGAATGCTTAGGCTTAGATTTTATTAATAAGTTAAATCCAGTCTGTTATCGTATGATTGATGACAACAAGAAATGTAGGACTGGCTTAATAGCACAGGAACTTGAAGAAATACTAACAGAAATGGATATGTTAGATTTTGGCGGTTTATAAAAGAAACAATTATGGTTCCGTGTCCAAAGCAAAGAAAAGAATACGAATTGAAAGGTGTGAGTGTTAATCCAGAAGATGTTAAATGTATTGATAGTGGTGATGTCGGTTATGGTATAGGTTATTCCGAATTTATTGCCCCGTTAATTAAAGCGGTTCAACAATTATCAGAAAAAGTAGTTAATTTAGAAAAAGAAAATAAAAATCTTATGAATATACTACAAGACCAAGCAAACCAATTAGCAGAAATCAGAGTGGCCGTTATTGATAATGTCAAATAATACAACTAGACTTCATAGACCACCGCCTATTATGGATATGGATGGCGAACTAACTCCAGAATTAAAGTCTCGTGTTCTTGAAGTAGAACTAAAGACTGAGGAAAAAAAAATAGAGCACGAATTGGAAGATAACTGGAATTGTTGTTGTATAAAAAACAGACCGACAGACAGCCGACTTATTAAATACTTATTTCAAATGGGTATCATCATTGCCATTATAACCCTTTGTATCGTAAGGCTATCTGAAAAGAACTTACCTTGTGAAGTTGCTAACACTTATGTCGGAATTTTGACTTTACTCATATGTCGGAATTTTGACTTTACTCATAGGAATTTGCCTTCCATCGTCTTCTAGTTCAAAGAAATGAACATTCATATACTTGAGTTTTATACCACATAGCATCATTTGAGCAAATTAAAGGAATGGATTCATCAAAACTAAGACACCAATCACTCATAGGCTGAAACACACATTTAAATTTAGTTTCTATTCCTTGCTTTATACAATAAGCACAACTCTCATTCTTTTTTTCGCTTACCCGCGAGTAAAAGTCGCAGGCAGTTCGCGAAATAGCTGACCACACAAATATTAATAAAATTTTTATCATCTTATATCTATATTTATATATTTTAACCACAAAGCACGACCATCTCGTAGAGTGATTACACCCTTCGGGTAGTAAAGTGGCAAAGCAAGCGTAATCAGAATGACGCAGCACAAATACCAAAAGATTATTTTTCTGAGCAATGATTTTGCTGGAGGAAGCAAAACATTTAATAAAAATATTCAAATGTCATTCACACCAACCAAAATGAATGTTAAGTTTATCCACTATATGAACGACCAGACAGAAACCAAAACCAGAATTCTTTACATGGATAGAATTGGAATTATTGGAACATTTGCGGACAGCACCACAGCAAACATTTCAAATCTCGGTTATAATTTGGGTGTTGTCGGATGGACTGACGGACAATATACATTTAAAGTCCTTGAAACTGACAGCGGAAATATTGATACAGGAAATTTAGCGGGAAGAATTGTTGTGTGTTTGGAATTCCTCGCTTAGAATATAGGATGCAAAAATCAATAATGTCAAGGTGAAGCCAGTGAAGCAGGAAAGCGAAGGAAACAAAAAAGCAAAAGGTTATAAATTATTCAACGAGCCGTATGCCAATATATTTCTACTCGCCCGTAAGAAGAGCGGAAAAACAACAGCACTCTTTGAAATACTGAAACGGACTACAGACAGAAAAACCCGCATTTTCATTATTGCTTCAACAATACACAAGGATTACATTTATAAAGCAATGGTAAAGCACTTTAAGAACAGGGGAAACCCAATGGCAATTTATACCTTTCTTAAATCAGATGGTGTAAATGTTATTGATTATGAGTTAGACAAACTGAACAGACAGGACGAGCAACACGAAGGAGAAGTAAAACAGGACAAAGAGGAAATAGAGAAACCACAATTTTTATACTTTGGAAAAGAAGAAAAAAAAGAAAACTAAAGAACCAAAAGAACGACCCAGCAAGTATATTTCTCCAGAGGTTGTTTTTGTTTTGGATGATTTAGGGAGTGGATTAAGAGACATTGTCAAGTCCGTAAGTGATTTATTAAAAAAGAACAGACACTATAAAAGTAAGGTTATTATGTCAAGCCAGTATTTAAACGACCTACGGCCAGAAGCCATTAAGCAATTAGACTATTTATTAATCTTTCCGGGCCAGTCTCAGGATAAAATGGAACTAGTGTATAAACACTTAGACTTATCTTTTGAATTTGATTATTTTCTTCAAAAGTATCACGAGGCTACAAAGGAGAGATTTAATTTTCTTTATGTCTCAATTGTTGATGATGAGTTACGCAAAAATTTCTCACAAAAGATTTAAATAATATTTTTAGAATTAATAAATATTTTTCATAGTATAATGGTAGTGAAGACAACTCGTGTTAAAGTCATTCCAACAATCGGCAAACGAACTATTAACTCAAGCACCAACATGGCTGGAGGTAAAAAGAAAACTGGACGGAAGAAGGGCAAGGGGCAGGCTGGCGGTAAAATTAACTGGCAAAAAGTGGGCAACACCGCAATGGCTGTTGATAAATTTCTTCGCAATGATAAGTTAATCTCTAGGACTGCGGGAGCATTAAGTAGCGTCGGGGTACCTTACGCTGGTAGTGTTGGTGCTGTAGCATCAAGACTGGGGTATGGTAAGCAGAGAGGACGTGGGGCTTTGAAGTTTTAATGAAGATATTTGATATAAACGAATTGACTAAAAATGTGAAAAGGGCAAAAGTCCGTCCACCGCGGATTTATAGAAATAAAAGCGGGAAACCGTATATTATCCAGAAGGGTAAAAAATATTATCTTAATTTCAGTAAAAAGACAAATGATATGAGCACACTTCAAATTGTTAAACTTTTTATGAAATACTTAAGCAGACCAAAAGCAAAGCGAGCACCTAAGCAAAAAGAAGACTTGCGAAAAGTCCAGAGTTTGTCTGAGATTGAACAAAATACGAGAACAGCCATTAATGACCACTTAGACAAACTCAGAAAGGAGAAATACGAAAAGATTGATGAGATAGACCAAAAAGAGAAAAAGGCACGGGCGGATACTGAAGAAGAAAAGAAGAGGCAAGAAAGAAAAGATATAGCAGATGCTAAGGAAAGGCAGGATGAGTTAGCAAGGATACACCGCAATGAACTATCCGATATCAAGGAACGACAAGAACAAAAAGCCAGAGAACTAAGAAGGGAGCAAAAACTCATAGATGATGTAAAATATGAAGAAGACAGAAAAAATAGGATACAAGCATTACCACCAGTTCAATATCAATACATTATGCCACCACAGCAGGGACAACCACAAGAACAACAGGCACAGCCAGAGGTAAAAGTTAAGCCAAATAAAGAATTTGAAGACAATAAAAAATTAATCATAAATTCTGGAGTTTTTACTCAAGCAGATATAGATACTTGGGAACCTAGTAAAATACAAAGTATAGCAGAAAGAATAAAAGATTTTCAAAAGCAACAAATAACAATAGATGATATGAAAAAAATGCTAGAGCACAAGAAGCATTAAATAAAAATATAGGAAACCAACTAGAGGAGGCTAAATACAGATTAATGTTGAAGAATGGATTGTCAAATAGTAATGTTGAGAAAAAACTTACCATTAAAATTCTTGGTGAAGCATTAAGGGATAAACTTAAAAATGAAGGCCACGATGTTAAAGGTTGGAACCAAAGGGCGCAATGGATAATAGACAAAATTGTAGAACATAAAATAGATGTTGGACAAAAGAAGGACGAAGTAAAAAAGAAACTCGCAGAATATTTGGGATTACAAACGGGAACTGGTTTAGAAGATTTGATTAATAAAGTGTTTTCCGTAAAAAACATTAAAAAGTATTTATCACGAAAAGAATGGGTTCATTCAATGAGAAAAAAGATTATGTTAATGCTCTTATAAATAAATATAGAAATGAGCAACTGGAGCAACCGCAACCAGAGCAACCAGAGCAACAGCAACCAGAGCAACAGCAACCAGAGCAACAGCCAGAGGAGCCACAGCCAGATGAGCGAAGCGATTTGGAGGGGCTTGTCCCCTCACAACAAGAGCCACAGCAACCAGAGGAACAACAGGGTGATGGTCGCGGTTTAATGACTAATGAAATAGATGATATAATGAAAATATGGATGGTATCTCGGAGCAATAGCCAGTGATGAAATCTACCAACTAAAGCCCGAAAGCAGAAAGCGATACGGATTTATTATGAATTTGGATAATCACAAACAAGCGGGGTCTCATTGGATTGCTATATGGGTAAGTCTGGATAAAGACAGAAGTGTTGAAGTGTATGACCCATTAGCACATTACGAGCCGACAGAAGACTTTCAACAACAAATGAAAAGACTAATTGACCAAAGTAATCCAGATAGTTATTTATTAATGAAGGTTAATCAAGTAAAACAACAATCAGACACATCAGACACGTGTGGTTGGCATAGTATGAGGTTTCTAATGGAGCGGGCAAAAGGTATTAAATTCAAATTTGCCAGCGGTTATACAGATTTAAAAGAAGACGAAGCAGAAAAGTTAAAATCACAGAATGGTTATGGATTTGACACCTTTTTGTAAAAGATATTTTCTAATATATAGATTTTTGAGGTTGTAGGTGGTTTTTTATAAAAAGCACCTACGATGGATTACAAAGGAGGCAGGTCGAGCGGTATATACTACATAAATAGTAAAAATAGAATAACGGGAGCAGACAGCGACTTTACACACGAAGTCAATATGAAGGGGCTAGACAATCCCACACATTGTAAAATTCTTCATATTTATGTGCCAAAATCGTATTACTCTGTTGCATCACCATATAATACTTTTACATTATCCGAAGACGGGTATGAGGCTTTAATTACGATACCTGAGGGAAACTACACAATGAGCAATTTAAAAAATAAACTGGCCGATGTACTGACAACAGAAAGTCCGAATGACTATACTTATGTCGTCTCAAGAAACAATACAAACACAGAAGCGGAGGATGGTAAATTAACATTCAGTGTGTCAAATAACGGAGGTATTCAACCGCGGTTTATATTTGATGCTGATACACGTATTCATGAGGTTATGGGTTTTGATAGAAATTCAACATATTTCTTCGCTAATGATTTTATTAAATCGCCGAATGTAATTATTTTAACTGGTGAAAAAACTTTGTATTTTCAATCGGATTTGGTGAATGAAGGTGATAATCATGTGCTTCAAGAAATATACACAGCCAACGAAATTCCTTTTGGTTCTGTTATCTATGATGGAAGCGGGTCTGAGTATGGTAAAACATTGTCCGCCAATTCAAACAATATATTTACATTTTACTTGACGGACGAAAACGACCAAGCAATTAATCTTAATGGTTTGGGAATAGTTATGACATTGCTTGTTTATCGTGAAACTAATTACTTTAGTTTATTTGATTCATTTTTCAATTTGTTAAAGGCGAGATAATAAACTTAATATTTATTTTAATTATTTTTTTCTATAAATTTATTCTTGTGAATTAGTTAATTTACACCACTTCAAAAACAAAACAAAAATGCCGTCTCAAGTTGGATATGGTCAGGAATTAGACCATCAACCAAAAGAACTACTAAAAGGAAAATACGAATTAAGCAAACTTACAAGTCGTGAAGGCTCGGGTAATATTACTCTCACCACAGCGGGAGGTAATGAAAGCACCTTTGAAATCCCCACCCGCCCGCTGAACCTCGCCCGTAGTGTGTTGCGATTTACTTACACTCCACGGAACCCAGGACAGAACAATGTTAATCGTATCTTCATGGATTGTCTAAGTATGATTAGGAGTATTGAATTACAAAGCCGAAGCGGGCAGTATCTGTGTTATCTTCAACATGTGGGAAATTATACAAAGATGATTTGGAAACCCGAAATCAGTTATGATAAGTATATGTCTTTGGAGAACCATGGTGGAGGTGTTTCTAGCGGTGCGTTGCTTCAGAAGTGTAATGTGCTTAATGATGCTACTTTGAATATTGCTTCAAGACATTTTCAACCCGCGGGCGCTGGTGCTACTGTCGCTGCTGGTGCAGCCACTTTCGGAAACCTTCAGATTACTGCAACTAATGCGGGAGATGTGAGTGGTCCTATAATTAACTCTATTAACGCTGTCGGTAATAGTGTCAAGACATTGGTAAATCTCCCATCAATGAGTGCTCGTCGTCATGATGACCTTTTGAATAGTTTTAACGGAGTAGGAGGTTCATTTGTTAATGTCGCTTACGAGGAGGCTAAGTATTTTGAAGTCGGAGCAATTCAGGGTGCTGCTACTGCTGTCAATACTGCAGATGACGCTCCCGTTATCAATGTCAAATTACCTTTGGGAATGATTTTTGTAACTATTTTTGAAATTGATAAAACACTTGTTTTAATAAAATTATGGATATGTGGATTGTTTGGGAAGGAACTAGTAGAACTATGTTTACTGGAACCAGCGCCACTAACATTGCTGAAGGTGCTGTAATTGGTGCAACTGGTGCTATTGTTTCAAATTTGAACTTGTTTCTCGCGGTTGAAACAGACCCAAATGTCATCCTTGGTGTCCAAAGCAAAATCGCAGGCGAGGGTTTTAGATTTACTATTGAATATCCTATCTCGTGGAAGCACAACCTTGGAAGTGGTCAGCAGAACTTTGTAGTAAAAATGAACAGATCACAGGGTGAAAGAATTCGTCGTATCTATACATCCGCTTTTCATAATTCAGAAAGTTCTTCTACTTCTTTCGACAATGATCACAGAAACGACACTAAAATTAGAACTTATTATACTACTATTGATGGTAGCAGAATGCAACAATTTGACATTGATACTTCTGATAATGAAGACTATATGATTTTGAAGGATAAGTTGAAGGGAAGTGCTATCCTAAACACCGATATCTATAAATACAACTGGTTTCATGTTGATTACTGGGATAACAACCGCCCACTTCACGAGAAGAATGTTGAAGGTTATGAAAAGTCTGGTCTGAGCCTTGACACTGAGCGACGATATGAGTTCGTTTCTACTACTGCGGGAAACAACCTCAATCACTACACTTTTGCCATTCTTCAACAAGATGTAATTATAAGAGGTATTGAAATTATTAAGGCTTAGAAAGATTTAGAAAATCTTTCAGCAAAAAGGT
This sequence comes from Paulinella micropora, assembly GCA_019918135.1. NCBI lineage: Eukaryota > Cercozoa > Imbricatea > Euglyphida > Paulinellidae > Paulinella > Paulinella micropora. Next base: position 351,201 of record WBZZ01002816.1, read on the forward strand.
TTGGTGAAAGTTTTACAAAAGTTTCAAAAGAATAAAGAAAAATAAAAAAGAAAATTATTTTTTTTGTTTTATATATAAGAGATGGCAACTCACCAGAGAAATTTAATCGCACAAAATCCAGACGGAGATTTTATAAACATCAGGGTCGGATATGATGGTGGTATTAAAACTGATAATATGAAAACAGCTTTTGGAGAAACACTAGTTGGACAATTAACTCCAGTTGTTCAGGAAATCTTTCCATACACTATTAATACAAGGATATGGACAAAAACAGAAACAAAATCGACTGTGTCATTTTTGGATAATATGGCTGAATTAAAAACTCAAGCCGATAACACAGCGAATGCTATCCTAACAAGTAAAAGAAGAATAAAATATCGGACTGGTATGGGAGTTGTTGGTCGCTTCACTGCTATATGGACAACTGATGACACAAAATCCTATTATTCGTGTGTAGGAATTGGTGAAAGTGATTTTTCAAATGGTTTTTATTTTTATAAAACTAATGTCGGGATGAGTATTCTACAAACCAAATGAGGGACGACAACTTATATTCAACAAGCAAACTGGGATGACCCGTGCATTGGAACAAAAGATATGCCTGTTATTGATTGGAGTAAAGGAAATGTATTCCAAATTCAATTTCAATATTTAGGCTTTGGTGCTATAAGGTTTTCTATTGAAAATCCTACGACAGGCGAATTTCAATTAGTCCATACTATTAAGTATGCAAATGCCAACACTGGTGTAAGTCTAAGAAACACTACTTTACCATTTACCGCACTAATGAGGATTGATGCTGCTAACGGAATTCAAACTCTTAAAACAGCGAGTGTTGGATTATTTATTGAAGGAAGTAATACAATAAACACAAGTATAACAAACGAAGTGGAAGGAAGTAAAGCAGCAAACACAACTGAAAGCCCTATTATTAGTATCAGGAATAAAGCAACATTTGATGCGGGCGGTGCTAATTTAACAAATTATTCAAATGTTTATCCCACTTTGATAAGTATTACAAATGAAGATAGTAAGGCGTGTGTAGTAAGAATGGTATTAAATGGAACACTAACTGGAGCGGGTTTTGCAGATGTTGATACTAAGTATTCAATTGTGGATACTGATACAAAGGCGAGTGCCGTTGCCAACGGAACAACAATTTTTAAACTATATGTAAATTCTCAATCAACTCAACAAATCAATATTAGAAGTTATGATACATATCTGTCTCCTAGTGATGTATTGACTTTTACACAAAAATCCATTGCTACTGCTAATAATGGTTCAAATGTTAACGTTATCGCTAACTTCATAGAAGACCAGTGATATTTGTTTAGAAAATCTACGATTTTCTTTTCAGACTACGTCTTCAACAAACATCGTAAACTATTAAAGTAAAAAATAAAAGCAAAAAATTTTTTTTTAATGGAAAACGATGTTTTATGAAACCGCGTAGCGGATGAATAAAATATCAAATAATTTTTTTTATGGCATCCACATTTTGGCACCACTGCTGTTGAACTAACCATTCAAGGTATGGTTTATCAATCTTGGCTACATCTTCAATGTTTTTGTTGCATATTTTCCATATTGAAGAACAACATCTTTCTTTAATATACATCCTTCTTCTGTACATGTAGCATTCGCTATTTCTTCGCCAACATTAGCCTTTATTTCGGTAATTCCAGTCTCTCTCACAACAAGATCTGTTTCCTTAAATGGTGTGCTTGGTTCCTCCATTATAATTTTTGCTAGTGTAGCCTCCAATGGAATAACTACTTTCACATTACATCCTTCGTCTGTAGCTTTCGCTGTGTCGTCGCGGGGTTTGTATTGTTCATAGAAAGAAACAATGTCAGGCTTAGTCCATTTAATCGTGGGTTTCTTAATTTCAATGTCAAGGTTCCATTTGTCAATTTCATTTAAGTAGTCCTGTTTGGTTGACAGGTCAGTCATGATATTTTAGAATTGCGCTTCGTGCTACGCACTCTCGCTTATTCTAAAACATCGAAAAAAAAAATTAAAGAAAAAATAATTAAAAGAAAACGATGTTTTGTGATGACGAAGTCAGAACAAAATATCAAATATATTTTTTTACTTCACTTTTAATGTTTGTAAATTTATCAAACCACGGCTGTTTCATAACCCATTCTAGGTATGGCTTATCAATAACCGCTACATCTTGAATTTTCTTACCTTTATATTTACCAAATGGAAAAGTATCCTTTGGCTTGCCTTCTCTAATTTTTTTCAATTGCCTTAATTTCTTCGTCAATCATTTGTTGAACATCTCTTACTGAAAAGAAATCCTTATTCTTCTCAATTGAAAGTCGTCCAAATCTTTCAGATAGTCTGGTGAGGGTGGTCATTGGTCTATATAGAGTGGTAAAAAATTTTATGGAAAAAAAAATTAATTATTATCATTAATTTAGGAGCGGATATGGAAGCCGTAAGGGATACTATCATTTTTGTTGATAAACTCACGTCCGCGCCATCTTGTTTTATCAACTACTTTTACTACATTCTTTTGGTGTTGTATGCTAAAATGGTTAATGTGTTGTTGTTTGCTGTTTCTGCTAGTATGTATTTTCTTCATTATAAAGTCTCTGGTATTAGTTAAACTTTCGCCCTTATCCATTAATTCATAAGCGGTTGGATTTAATTTTTTCAAATCCAAACCTTTTCCTCTAAAGTGGAAATGAATTTTACCTTTTTCTTCACCTTTCTTTACATACTCCAACATATACAATTTTGGTGCTATCCATATTCCCCTTATTATTTTACAATCTGTTCCGAGGTCATCATCCATTCCGCCGATTGTTTTATCTCTAAATCTTTTAATTCGTTCAATGTTTCTTACATGGCTTTGAATGCTGTCTGTGTCTGTATAATAATAATCTCGGTCGGGGTCGTTGTCTGGGTTGGCTTCGGTCATATACTTATACATAATTCGTCTGCTGTATGCTAGGATAAACTCCATAGTGAGTAGGTTTTGTAATTCTTTCTTCTTTTTCTTGCTCATCTCTTGGAATACCGCTGATAAACCATAATTCTCCATTTGCCTCTTCAAACTTTTCAATATCAGTTATCACATGTTTAGCCCAGAATTTCCAATACTCGTGATTTTTTGTTATGTATTTACTCACGGTGTTTACTGGTCTCTGAATGGTCTTACCGTATAAAGCATTCATAAATAACTTTGCTAATAAATACTGCGGTGTGCCTTTCTTTGAATTTTGTTTTTTCTTGAATAAGTCTGAAATATATTCTTTAAATACTGGTTCGGCTTCTTCAGTGTAATATCCACGAATGATTTTGACTTGGTAGCCAAGTTCAATCATATCTTCAATAGCTACAGAAGTTAGCCATTGGTCTTTCATATCTCTTAACTCCCACTTTAAACACCCCTTACTATCTCTATACGGAACCCGCGGATGTAATATATTTTTTGGAGATATGTAATCAACATTATATATCCCGAGTTTGCCTTTCATTTCTCCTTCACTTTCCTTTATTTCGCCAATCATAAATAGTTCAAGCATCGCCGTTGGATAAAGACTTACAACATCAGCATCAATAAGATAATTTACAACCTCATCGAAGCCGATTTCTCCATTCACATATTTTTGATATTGTTCTGAAATAAATCGCCTTTTGCTTGGATAAGTTCTAGCACCATATACAGCCCTTCTAAAATCTTTTTCTTGTTTTAAATTTGGTAGTTGAATAATATATTTACCATCTATCTTCTTTTTCCATAAATTCCAAGTAAGAGACGAAGTAGATATATAAGCGGTTAAATTAACTTTATGTTCTTCATATGTTTGATTGTTTAGTTTGTCGTGTAGTTCCTTTAGTCCCATAACATCTTTTTCTAAGTATGTTAAACATTCGTTTTTCGTTTCATCATCCATCTCTTCCCATCGTTTGTGTTTGCTATGGTCAAAGTCTCCTTTTAACACATTACATTCCCAGCGTTTCAAGGTTCTTTTTTAGACTTCCCTCAGTGTGCTTACACATATCCCAGAATTTTATATTTTTGTATTCTAATGAAATAATAGCACCATTATTCATTAAGGCTTTATTCTTAATTTTCCTTTTGATAAATTCTTTATGTAATGAGTAATGGTCAAACTTACTACCATTGAAAGCATTAACATATAATTTCGCTTTCGGTTTTCTTTCTGCTAACTCCTCCGCATATTTGAAAATTATATCAAGTAATTTAGGAATACATTCATCGCCTGCTACATATTTAAAGCCGATATCCGAAATGGTATAGCCTGCTATGTATGGTGTGTGTAATTCGTATTCATTTGTAAAAGTCTCTAAGTCATAATGAAATACTTCATCTTGATTATTATACTTATCCTCTTCAAATCTAGTAAGTAAAGACCTTACCTGATTTTCTTTTCCTCTTAATTTAGCCTTTACATATGAAACTCTTTTATTATTACATTAATGATTATTATAGTACTCTTTATAACAATCTGGACACTTATTTTTGTTTCTTTTTATGAAACTTATATAATGTCCTTTGAGTAGATAACAAAGCACATCTGCGGTTATTAAAGGGTCTCCAAAATTTTTGAATGTTTGTTTGCTTGTTGCATCAGTCATGTCAAAATACTTACCTTCAATACAATATTTTTTTAGATTTCATATCCTATTGAAAGTGGTATATATGAATTATGTTTAAGTTTGAATTCTTGTCTAATTTCATTACATACTTTTTTATTAAGTTTTGATTTTCCTTTCAAAGGTAGATTTAATATATCCTTAACAACATAGAAGAAACAATTATTATCATTACTCCTTGGATTGATATGAATTCCTTCGGGTGTTTTATGTTTCTTATCACTCCCTGAGAGATTACAACCGCCTTCATCTTCTTGAATAATTTGAATAGTCATATGTTGAATAATTCTTTCATATCCATTCGCACTGGCTTCAAGATTTGGTTCGTTGTATAGATATATATCACGAAACAACTCATCAATGTCTTTTAACTTAACGGAATTGAAAGTTTTCCATTTATAAAACTTACTATCATCAACATCCGTTATATAACCAAACTTGACATGAAGACTTGCTTCGTTTGTCAGACCTCTATTTTTAGCATCCTTAACTGCTCTCATAATTAATATTTCAATCGTATCCATATCATAGAAATTAATGGCAAGGTCTTTAGAAGGGTATGTATATCCATTTATACCTCTGTTTTTTATTGGTCTTAGTTCTACAAGTTTTACCTCACGCTTCTTCGCTTCCCTTTTCTTAGTTTCCCTTAAGTTCGCCCTTACCTTCGCTAGTTCTACATTTTCCTTCGCTGGTCTGGGTGGTAAAGGTGGTGGCATACTTTTTTATATCAATGTGGATATAAAAATTATAAAAATAATAATAAATTATCTGTTATATTTATATATAATAATATCTTATTTTTAATATATAATTCATTTCAAGGCCTCCTCCATCCGTTTCAATTTGAGTAATGCTGATTTTACCTCTTCTCTTTTTTTCTTTCTTCTTTCCGCTATTATTGCTTTATTTTGGTTATAATACTCCATTGACTTCTGTCTATGTCTTTCTGGGTCTTTTTGTATAAATTCCCTCGCCTTTCTCCGTAAGGCTTCCTTTTTCTCTTCTGGTGTTTTGTATATCGGTTTTCTACCCATAGTATATAAATAGCAAAAAAAAAAATCTTTAATATATAAAATTAATAATTAAGGGAGAGTAATTTCTATTCCATAATGTTTTCCTAATCCTCCTCCATAGATTGAATAATATACTTGTTTCCTTCCTTTAACCTTTAGAGTTTCTGCTAAGTGCTTGCTGATATATCCGAGTTGCTTTCCGCTTTCTGTTTCAACTTTTATCACATTTTTATCAAATTTGTTTTCTGGCTCGTGTTGAATAAAAAATTTTCATCTCGTACTATGGTTTTAAGATAAGAAATATTATCTTGTCTCCCATCAAATGAAACACCCACAACTCTGGTCGTCGTCATTTAAAATATACATAAATAATATTTGTTTAAAATAAAATTAATTATTTATTTTTTATTTTTAAAATATCTTTCTATGTCATCGTTTCTATATGTTATACGAGTGAATTTATGTCATCCTAACATAATTTCTTCTTTCTCCGCAAAGAAGTCTCAATGTGATTGGCTTTTTTCGTGTGTGTATTTGCTATATATTCCTATCGTCTTACCACAGACACATGTATATTTATTTTTCCTTCTTTCTTTTAAGTATTCGTTTCTCTTCTGCGTTCTAATTTGGTGTTTGTCGTCCATCTATATCGAGATGAAATTTTTTTCTTTTATGATACATATATGTTTTCTTGAAGTGTGCTGTATAAGGCTATTTTGCTGTTTTTGTTTCTTTGTATCTACTATCAATAGGAACGCTTCAACAACCAAGACGAAGTCGTGAATTTTACAAAAATTCATGAAGAGTTCTGGGTTATCATCTATTTAGCTGCGCTTCCGGGCGGTTGATCATGGCCGTCGCCGTTGCCTGTCGCTGGGATACCGGTAGGGTTGCTCATAATTGCCGCGCTTCCAAACCAACTCGGATTGCTCCCAGCGCGTCGTGGTTGCATCCCCCTTGGTAGTAGTCGCAATAGTATCCAGCATCCTCTTCTTGCATGTCTCTTCTTTGCAGAAGGCTTCTTGATTCGCTTTGGTTTCTCGCTTGACATCGATATCGATTCTTGTAATGCAAAAAAAATAGAAACTAAAAGCACTTTTTTGCAAAACAAAAAATGTAAATCTGAGAGCGATAATGTTGTCTCACTAATCTATAAATTTTCTCGCGGGAACAATCGTTCCCGCTTCTTTTATAGCGGGAATAAAAATAATCAAGTCCACTCAAGAATCTCTCTTACGGCCCACTGTCTGATATGGGGCATTTAGGTATTTGTGAAAATGACGCTTTACGGTGTTTACGATAATTTTGCCTTTACCAGGAAAACATTCATGATGGAAGCCAAGGTCGCCTCCTAATTCATATGTGTTTTGCAGCTCTAGAGCCTTGGTTGAAACCGTCCTGACTCCAGTATTCCCTTTAGGCTTGTCTCAGCTACATTCCCCAGCACACAAATTCCGGAAAGTGTGCAACTTGCCAGCAAGACAGAGAACATCATAATGTGTA
>WBZZ01002817.1:5000-10000 GCA_019918135.1 Paulinella micropora
ATAACTCAAGGATGGTTTGAGGTGCGCTTCGCGCCCCCCCCCCCCCGTCTTCCCAAGGTCGCTTTTCCTCTCATTCTCACATGCACAACTTTCACAGCCTTGGAGCAATCTCAGCCATTCATTTTGTTCATTTTGGCACTACTTTGTGGTTACATTCGAATTTCATAATTTCAACTATATCCCTGAAAAAAGAGCTCATGACAAGCTTGCGAAACACAAAGAATCAGCCTCTAAGCCCCTCTGCTGGCACAACTCTTAGAGCCTTGGAGCATTCTCAGCCATTCATTTTGGCACTACTTTGCCAGATCGTAAATCTCTATTTAAACTGGTTGACTACCTAGAGCGCGTCCCGAGGTTGTGAAAGCCAAAAATCAGCCTCAACCCTTCTGGCACAACTTTGGGAGCCTTGGAGCATTCTCAGCCATTAATTTTAGTGCCGGCAAATTCGCTTCGGGTACGTACAATTACAGGGCTTGGGTTCCGGGGGGGAGGGCCCCCCGGAACCCTCCTTTCTACAGTCGACAGGGTACGTTCAATTACCGGAGGTAACCGGCATAAACCCTTCTGGCACAACTGCTAGAGCCTTGGAGCATTCTCAGCCATTCACTTTGGTGCCGGCTAATTCGCGTGGGGTACGTACAATTGCAGGGCTTGGGTCCCGGGAGGGAGGGCCCCCCGGACATCCCCTTTCCAGTCGACAGGGTACGTTCAATTGCCGGAGATACCGGCAAGTACTCCCAAAAAACAAGGAATTTTGGCATTCAGGACACTCCCCTAACGCAAATATTTGCGTGCTCCAGAAAAATTATATCAGCATCAACATCGAGTCTGGGGTTAGCCACTGATATATATATTTTTTTTGAATTCACGCAAATATTTGCGACAGGGGAGTGTTCTGAATGTCAAAATTCCTTGTTTTTTTTGGCCTATTTCTGCACCCCCTGTCGGAATAAATCATGGTTTGTGGGAATCAGGAGGAGTTGGGAGCTCATATTTGCAGGGTAGCATCAACATCGAGTCTGGGGCTAGCCACCCTGCAAACATGAGCTCCCAACTCCTGGTTCCCACAAACCATGATTTTTGGGGACAGGGGTGCGGAAATGCTTGGGGGGGTACACAATTTCCATCCCCCCCTCCCCACCCCCCCCCGCGCCCCCCAGCCCCTACTCCCAGCACCTTTCAGGGATAATAATAATAATAATAATAATAATAATAATAATAATAATGATAATAATAATAGCAATAATAACAACAATAATAATAATATAATATAATAATAATAATAATAATAATAATAATAGTAATAATAATGATAATAATGATAATAATAATAATAGTAATAATAATAATAATGATAATAATAATAATATTAATATTAATAATAATAATAATAATAATAATAATAATAATAATAGTAACAATGATAATGATAATGATAATATAATAATAATAATAATAATAATAGTGTGTATCTCCTGCCAATTGCTGAGCCAAAAGGCCATGTGCATCCAATCCTCCATTCCATAAGGAAAGTCTCCACACCAATCGGTGGAATAAAGGAAGTGACGGCATAGAACATTACTCTAGGAGCTTTATACCAATCAGCCCATGGAAAGGAACCGATGGCCTATGTACTCCCTAATAATAATAATAATAATAATAATAATAATAATAATAATAATAATGATAATAATGATAATAATAATAATAATAATAATAATAATAATAATAATAATAATAATAATAATAATAATAATCAATTACATACATACATACATACATACATACATACATCCATACATCCATACATACATACATACATACACGTGGAAACTATACATCCATCCATCCATCCATCCATCCATCCATCCATCCATCCATACATACATACATACATACATACATACATACACGTGGAAACTGTGTGCAGTAGGTCAGTATGTATGTATGTATGTATGTATGTATGTATGCATGCATTTATATATAAGTATGTATATGTATGTATATGTATGTATGTATGTATGTATAAAGCAATACATGCCCTCTTCGTTGGGGTCTAATTTGCGGCGTCGCATGCATGCATGCATGTATATGCATGTATGTATGCATATGTATGTATGTATGTATGTATGTATGTATGTGAACAATCATAGATACCGTTTTCGCTGGGACTCTGCTTTGCACGGCGAGTATGTATGTATGTATGTATGTATGTATGTATGTGAACAATCATAGACACCGTTTTCGCTGGGACTCTGCTTTGAAGGGCGAGGCAGAGGCTTTGCGGCGCCCTGTGGGACTGACCGATCTTCTGCGAGTGTTGGTAGGACTCACCGATCGCGCTCTGCATATATATATATATATATATATATATATATATATATATATATATGTACGTGTGTTGGTTTCGGGTGTCATGAATTGAGCGCGTGAGGAGTATGTATGTACATATGTATGTATGTATGTATGTATGTATGTATGTATGTATGTGTGTTTCGTCACTTAGTATTAGGATCTTTGCGGGAGGTGGATTCGGGTGGGGTGGAGTATATATGTATGAATATATGTTTTTTGTACCATCGGTTACTCTAAAGATATTTGCGGGAGGAGTATGTATGTATGTATGTATGTATGTATGCATGTCGTAAAGAAAGCGCGTGAAGAATATGTATGTATGCATGTATGTATGTATGTATGTATGTATGTATGTATGCATGTATGCATGTATGTATGTATGTATGTATGTATGCATGTTTGTACCGTCGGTTACTATTAGTATCTTTGCGGGCGGTGGTTTCGGCTGTTCTGCCGGCGTTCGACTCGGGTGTGGTGAAGTAAGCACGAGAGGAGGTGGAGGAATTGGGAGTGCCGGCGGTGGAGGAGGAGGAGGTTGGTCTTGACGCGGACGAGGAGGAGCGGCCTGACAGACAGACAGGTAGATAGACGGAGAGACAGACAGAGAGATAAACCGAGAGATAAATAGATACGCAGACAGAGATAGACCGACAGAGAGATAGACAGAGAGGTAGATAAATAGACAGACAGACCGACGTCTTTGGCGTCGACTGATTTGCCCGACTTTTCCCGCAGAGACATGATGAATTGCGTATCAGACGAGGTAATCACACCCGCGGCCATGCGGCGTAGGGTGCTAATGGACTTGTGGTCGAGGCTTTTCGTGCCCACCTGGTAGCGCAAGACAATACGATACCATACGATACGATGCAATAAAATACGATACGATACGATACGATACAATAACACAATACAATACAATACAATACAATACAATCCAATCCAATCCAATGCAATCCAATACAGTACAATGCAATTAACGGACTTGTGGTCGAGGCTTTTCGTGCCCACCTAGTAGCGCAAGACAATACAATACGATACAATACAATACAATACAATACAATACAATACAATACAATACGAATACAATACAATACAATACCATACAATACCATACAATACAATAAAACAATACAAAACAATACAATACAATACAATACAATACAATACGAATACAATACGAACACAATACATACAATACGAATACAATACAATGCAATACCATGCAATGCAGTCCAAGACAAGACAAGGCAGACAAGCCAAGACAATACAACACAACACAGTACAATACAATACAATAGAATGCAATACAATACAATACAATACAATACAACACAATACAACACAAGACAACACAACACAACACAAGACAATAAAATACAATACAATACAATACAATACAATACAGTACAATGCAATACAATGCAATACAATACAATGCAATGCGATGCAACACAATGCAATACAGTTACACTCACCTTAATACGCAAGGGAAGCACATTTCTTCCTCGCTGCACCTGAAAGACTATCTCGTCGCCCGCATTCACACGCCGAAGCATCTTCTTGAACCTGCATGTGTGTATGCATGTACAATATATTATGCATGTGCGATTTTTTTTCTTGTGTGTCTTTGTGTGTGTGTGTGTGTGTGTGTGTGCGCGCGAGGGGTTGGGGGGGGGGGGGGGGGGGGGGGGGTGGGGGGGGGGTCGGGGGCGGGGCGGTATGTATGTACTGACTTGGGGTTGTTGGGAGTCGTTTCACCGTTGCCCATCTCGATGCGGTCGTGAGGTTTCAGACCGGCTGTCTCTGCAGGACCGCCGGGAATGAGCTGTCTCACCTCCACGCCGCGCTGATTAGGTGGCTCAAACTCCGGCTCAAGCATTAAAATACCGATCCACGGCATGGCGTCGTGCAGCTCCTCCTTTGCTGCATTCATCAGCTTGGCTCTAGTCCAACCCGTAAGCGTACCCTGCAGCTTCTCCAATTCGGCCTGCGATGCGCTGGCGATCTCTTTCAACTCTTTAATCTGCAGCTGGTAGCTCTCAGTATTGTCTTGCATCGCCTTGCGCACTGCGCCCAGTCTCGCCTCAGCCATCTCCAGCTCAGTAGTATCTCTGCCTTTCTGGTCATTAGCCTCCTTCAATTTGGCCTCTAAATCAGCCTTCAGCGCTTCAGCCTGCCGTTGCGCCTCCGCAGCCGCCTCTTTTTCTTTCTGTAGCTGCTCCTTATCAGTCTTAATCTGCTTCAGGGCCTTTGTCAGTTCTTGTCTATCGCTTTCCAATTGAGCACGCTCCATCTCGGCCGACGCTTCATTTGCTTCACCTTGCGCTAGTTGTTTCGCAAGTTGTGCTTGCGAAGCTGCCAACTCTTTTTGCAAGCGAGCCACCTCTGCCTTCTCCTTGTCCATCTTCTCTTTCTCTTTTCGCAGAGCCTCTCGCTCAGCCTCTGCCGTTGCCTGAGCGCTTTGCATCGCTTCTCTCTCCTTTTGCATGGCTTCTCTTTCCTTAGCCAGAGCTTCTTTCTCCTTTTCCGCAGCCTCTCTTGCCTTTTCTAAAGCTCCTCTGGAATCATCTCGCTGCCCCTCCGCCGCCAGTTTCGCAGCTTCTAGCATTTCTAGGTTGCGTAACACGCCGGCTTTCTCCTTT
>WBZZ01002817.1:25000-27500 GCA_019918135.1 Paulinella micropora
TCTCTCTCTCTCTCTCTACAACAATAATGCTCACAATCACCATCGCATACGAGTAGGTTGCATTGGAAGGTTCGCAGAACATTTGGATCGATGGGAGCCTGCGCGATGCTCAATGGTTTAAGAAAGTGTTCCAGGGTATCCGTGAATCTTATCCACACTACCGCATCGCTATTTTCTATGTGTTTGCCTCGGAAGAAGAGGTTCGGAGACGGATAGCAAGACGAGCCAAAGAGACAGGCCGACACGTGCCGGAACATATCATCAAGCAGTCTTTAGAGGCGCCTGATAAATCGCTGCAGCTGCTTACACCGCAAGTGGACTTTGTGGCACGTATCGACAACAACGAGAAAGAGCCGCGCTTAGCTACCTTCGAAACCATCGACCGCTCGGGTCTATGGGAACAAGTGGCGCGCAGATTTGCAAAGACCTACACTAGCAGCATCGAGTTTCCCCAGGCAATGGCTCCATTACATTTATCTCAGACTTGCTTGGACAAATCACACTTCTCCATCGACTCCAAAAACAGAAATCTGCTTAAAGATTTTACTCAGCATTCTCCTATTCGGCTTGGATTGAATGCGGCCGCTTTTGAAGGCTTCGCTGGCAAAGTGGTCCAGCTGCTGGCGAGCGAAACGAAGTGTTGGCATCCTCGTCCGTCGTATTCGGGGGAGCCGCTAACTGACCAACAATACAGTCGGTTGCGTATGGAGCAACAGAAAGGTTATGCTCATATCGCCTCTATCAGCACGTCTCCGGGCCACCTGGTGGCGTTGGATGCGGAGACAAGGGAGGCGGCCAACATTCCTGAGGATGCGTACTATTTCGTCTACGCCTACCCGATGGATATTCCTGCACAGAACAAGATCAAGGAGTATCTCGGAGGCAAATCTCTTTTGAAGGTGGTTAACGGATTGTTGACTATGCCTCATCATCACGAAAGACGCAGTCGACAAGCCAGTGTGGACTTACTGAGTCAAGCCATCATCAAGGCGGCGAGTGACGAATCAGATGCAATGCCCCTAACTCCCTCTGTGATCTCTCGCCAAACATCCTTTGCTTTCCCTCTTCCCTCTTCTTCTTCTTCTTCTTCTTCTTCTTCTTCTTCTTCTTCTTCTTCTTCTTCTTCTTCTTCTTCTTCTTCTTCTTCTTCTTCTCTTCTTCTTCTTCTTCTTCTTCTTCTTCTTCTTCTTCTTCTTCTTCTTCTTCTTCTTCTTCTTCTTCTAACGGCTGCAAGAAAAAATTGACACTCAAAAGAGGAAGACGAGGCAAGAAGGAAACAACTGAATCAGACGCTCCCCCTCCTCCTCCTCCTCCTCCTCCTCCTCCTTCTTCTTCTTCTTCTTCTTCTTCTTCTTCTTCTTCTTCTTCTTCTTCTTCTTCTTCTTCTTCTTCTTCTTCTTCTTCTTCTTCTTCTTCTTCTTCTTCTTCTTCTTCTTCTTCATCCTCGCCAGCTTCTCCTCCTCTTCCTCCTCATCTTTCCTCCAAATCATCTGACCCTTCCTTGGACGATTCCTCTGACTCAATTACTCCTGCATGTCGCTCCCCTCTCCTTCATCTCAGCCTCAACCCTTTTGACGAGCGGCTGTGCCTCTTTCTGCTGCGTGGAGGTGTTTTTATCTTTCTCTCTCTCTCTCTCTCTCTCTCTCTCTCTCTCTCTCTCTCTCTCCTTTCTCTCTCTCTCTCTTAAGCAGATACTCGCTCACTCCTTTGACTGTCTTTGTAGGCTTCATTTACTTCAACAACAAAGACGAAGTGATCAGAGTCAACTCTGTCATACCCCCCGGAATGGTCTTCACGACTACTTTGCACATTCACAAACATACAAACATGTGATTTCCATGTGCTTGGTATGGAGTGTGTGTTTTGTAAATCTCTGCGTCGGTGAGTGCTGCTGTTATGTTGATGTTGTTGATGTTGTTGATGTTGTGAATATTGATGTTGTTGATGTTGTTGATGTTGTTGACGTTGTTGATGTTGTTGATGTTGTTGATGTTATTGTTGATGATATTGTTAGATTGTCCGTTTTGATTCGTTTATTATGATTTCCTTGTCCATTTCATGCCAGTCTTTGAAGGGAAGCACACGCACTGTGCTCATAAACTTTGGTAAAAGGTAAACACAAACGCACTTTCATACACACACGCACACACAGACAGATACAAACACACACAAATGCAAACATACACAAAAACACGTTGACTCTGCGACATTATTATTATTATTATTATTATTATTATTATTATTACTATTATTATTATTACTATTTATGGACACCGTGATAGCCCAGTGGTCAAGTTCTACCATCTGGGCCCTGTCGCCAGTTCGATTCCCGTCGGTGCCACCAGTATTTTCATTGAACATACCGGTCTATTTCTGGACCAGTATTTTCATTGAACATACCGGCCCGTCTGGAAGTGTTGGAACTGCCCTTGCGGGGGTGTCATTAGAGCTTATCGTCAATTCTTCGTACTCCCCTCACGGGTGAGACGATGGAGGCGCA
>WBZZ01002817.1:32500-35000 GCA_019918135.1 Paulinella micropora
AGTTTTTTTTTTCAATTTTCTTTTTATTATTTTATTTTTATTTTATTTTATTTCATTTTAGTTTTATTGACTTTATTTTATTTTATTTTCCCGCTTAACGACAGGTGACTTTTAACCGCCGCCGCTTCAAGTTAGTACTTCATGTCACTGAGAAGAACCGTCCGCTCAGCTTGCTTTTCGGCACGATATAATATTTAATAGTCTGAGTCAGACTCTAGCTTTTTTCAAGTCACCTTCAAAGTTGTCACTTTTTTTTTTTTCCCGGGCCTCCAACCGTTTTTCAAGTTTTATTTTTATTTTTAGTTTACGCAAACACTTGTCAGTGCTGAGTGACAGTGATCATCAGTGGCACTTTTCAACTAATCAGTCGATGGACAGTTGAATTTCAACTTGAGGTCCGGCCCGGGTCACTGAGGGAAACTAGCCTGTTAACTCAGTGACCGGATTCGGAGGCTCCTGGATCTCCGAGTCACAGTTATCTACCACAATTTTACTGATCAGTGTAGGCGCAGATAGGTAAATATGCTATCTTTTCTTAGGCTACCGTCATACATACACGGGCCCTACCTATACACAGTGATGTCACGTAGTATAAATGAGCTATATCATCAAGTCAATTCAAGATATGGTTAGCAATTTCCTTTTTTTACCCATATCAACTTGTAACTTTTTCTCACTGACCGTGTTACTACGTGACTTATCCTTCCACCGTCTAACCCAACTATATCCGTTACCAGACAACCTAAACCAATTCTACACTACAAACTTCCGTCTCAGAACCTTCGTCGTGAGCACAGCTCACAAGCCGCCCTGGAGACCATACACGCCCCTTGCCACATACCTAACCCTTGCCCTTTCCCTTTAACCAACACTAGTACTTACCTAATCTTCACCGCCTTTTATTTCCACGCAAACACTTTTAATAATAATGATAATAATAATAATAATAATAGTGCTTCTCTGTCAATGGCTGATGCATTTCTGCACATGCGCCTCCATCGTCTCACCCGTGAGGGGAGTACGAAGAATTGACGATAGGCTCTAATGACACCCCCAATAATAATAATAATAATAATAATAATAATAATAATAAAAATAATAATAATAAAAATAAAAATAATAAAATTAATAATAATAATAGTGCTTCTCTGTCAATGGCTGATGCAAATCTGCACATGCGCCTCCATCGTCTCACCCGTGAGGGGAGTACGAAGAATTGACGATAGGCTCTAATGACACCCCCGCACGGGCAGTTCCGTCACTTCCAGACGGACCGGTATGTTCAATGAAAATACTGGTGGCACCGACGGGAATCGAACTGGCGACAGGAATAATAATAATAATAATAATAATAATAATAATAATAGTGCTTCTCTGTCAATGGCTGATGCATTTCTGCACATGCGGCTCCATCGTCTCACCCGTGAGGGGAGTACGAAGAATTGACGATAAGCTCTAACGACACCCCCGCAAGGGCAGTTCCAACACTTCCAGACGGACCGGTATGTTCAATGAAAATACTGGTCCAGACGGAGCGGAATAATAATAATAATAACAATAATAATAATAATAATAAAACAAGTTGCCACTAAAAAGGGATCTGGATATGGCGGGCGGCAGGAGCCGGGAGGCTAGCACTAGCCAAAGACGAAAAGAGAAATATTTATAATACTAACTATGCAGAACCGTACGATTTACCGGTAGCAGCAGCAGCTATAATTATAATAATAATAATAATAATAATAATAATAATAGTAGTAGTAGTAGTAGTAGTAGTAGTAGTAGTAGTAGTAGTAGTAGTAGTAGTAGTAGTAGTAGTACGGTAGTAGTAGTAGTAGTAGTAGTAGTAGTAGTAGTAGTAGTAGTAGTAGTAGTAGTACAGTAGTAGTAGTAGTAGTAGTAGTAGTAGTAGTAGTAGTAGTAGTAGTAGTAGTAGTAGTAGTAGTAGTAGTAATGGTAGTAACAATAATATTAATAATAATGCTTATGGTTGGTGCTTATGATAATACCAATGATAATTGTTACTAAAAATATTCTTATGCTGAAACATTCTTTTTCCAGTGAATAATAAACTACTAATTCTGCTAATAAGGTCCCGCTGGGGAATAGCAAGAACATAGGAGCTTGGAAAGAAATATTATATTACACTAAGAAAAAAAAAATCTTCCTTTCTCTTTTGCCGACCAGTGTATTGGCTTGAAAATGATCTGGATCTGATGGCCCCCCCCCCCCCCCCCCTCTCTCAACTTCCACCCTCGGGACCAGAAGACAGATTTTCGCCGTTCTCATCATCCGAACCCAGCAGACTCTCGTCAGACTCCCAGCCAGCCTGTACATACATACATACATACATACATACGTACGTACGTACACACACACACACACACACACATACATACATACATACATACATACATACATACATACATACATACATAGATACGTACCTGCTGAGACTTATCTGATCGAACAAGCTTAGCTGGAACAAGGAAACCTGTAT
>WBZZ01002817.1:37500-40000 GCA_019918135.1 Paulinella micropora
TATGTATGTATGTATGTATGTGTGTATGTACGTATACGTGTATGCGTGTATGTGTATGTATGTATGTATGTGGAAGCGGGTATTTCCTTAGATGAAAAAGCCTTCGCACCTATGTATGTGTGTATGTATGTGTGTATGTATGTATTTATGTGTGCATGTATGCGTATGTGGGAGCGGGGATTTCCTTATCTGGTATGTATGCATGTATGTATGCATCTATGTCTGCATTGCGCACCTGTGTGGAGAACAGTACTTTAGCCAGCTTGCGCTTTGTATGTATGTATGTATATGTAGTATACATGCATGTATGCATGCATGCATGTTTTAAGATGGAGTGACTCGCATATGTATGTATGTATGTATGTATGTATGTATGTGTATGTACGGCCAGCTGCTACCACAGGGCTTGAGATGGGAGTCGAGCTATTCGAGCTAGGCGAGCGAGCACTTAAGCTATGCGTTGCTGCATCTGTCGAGCTGGGCGAAGGAATGATTAAGCGACGAGTTGCTCTGTCTGGGGCGATGGTCAGCGAGGAGTAGGGCGACTCTGGTGGACTTTTGCTTTTGCTGTTGTTGGCAGCCTACACATAGTAGGTCAGGTAAGGTCGGTAGGTAGGGTCGGTAAGGTAGGTAGGTAAGGTCGGTAAGGTAAGGAGGTAGGTAAGGAAGGTAAGATAAGATAAGGTCGGTAAGGAAAGGTAGGTAGGTAAGATCGGTAGGTAGGTAAGGTAGGTAAGGTAAGGTCGGTAGTAAGGTAGATCAGATCAGATCAGATCAGATCAGATTAGATTAGATTAGATTAGATTAGATTAGAAAAGAGGTCAATCGAACCCATTCTGTTTCATTTATGTAGCTGTCCTCCCTCCTCGTAGTATACATAATATCGTATAGATATATGAATATAACATGAAGATTAGATAGATAGATAGATAAATAGATAGATAGATAGATAGATAGATAGATAGGTTCTTACATGGACAGGCGTTGCTTGGTCAATTGCTCCTTGACTTTGACAGATAGATAGATAGATAGATAGATAGATAGATAGATAGGTAGACAGACAGGTAGGTAGGAGGTTTCTTACTTGGGGCGTATGGCTCGTCCCGGCAGCATCACTAACTGCCTCTTGTGCTGCAGCTTCTTCCATCTCTGTAGCTGTAGCTGTAGCTTCCGCCGCCACCACCTCCTGTACCAGACTGGTGGACGAAGATTGCTTCACCACATGACTGGCAGTTTGTTCCCACTGCTCCTTGTGGCGGCTAGATGCTAGATAAACAGACAGATAGATAGGTAGATAGATAGATGTTAGGCCGGAGGCTAGATAAACAAACGAACAAACATATATATATATATATATATATATATATATATATATATACATACACACAGATAGATAGATAGATAGATAGATAGATAGATAGATAGATAGATAGATAGATAGATGAGATATCGACTAATGTCAGAAAAAAGGAGCTTCTGATTTCGTCAACCAAGGAAGTCTGTAAAGTATTGACCCGATGCCCAGCTAAGCCGTGATGTTTGCACGGAAGGGACTGATACAGGCGATACCAAAGCTCCCTAGTACCAGGCGGGGCCAGGGCTCGTTCCATAAAGCGCCCCTTGCAGAACGAGCTCCCACCTCCATTACAGAGGGCCCAGTAAGCAGATGGAGTTTCGAGACTGTCGACAGTCTAGTATAAACCGACAGAGCACTGTGGGTTTTATTCCGGGCTCAACAAGCGAGAAAGGGCACCCTGAGGGAACAGGATTGTGCTTCCCGTCGCTATTTCG
The DNA here is from genome assembly GCA_019918135.1 of Paulinella micropora. Taxonomy (NCBI): domain Eukaryota; phylum Cercozoa; class Imbricatea; order Euglyphida; family Paulinellidae; genus Paulinella; species Paulinella micropora. Next base: position 39,292 of record WBZZ01002817.1, read on the forward strand.
GCATGTGACTCATAGGCGTATGGCTAGGCACACATAAGGAGATAGATAGATAAATAGATAGATAGATAGATAGATATACCTAATGGAGCAGGTGACCCATGTTGCTCGAACATGCCTATGTATAGATGGATAGAATAGATAGATAGATAGATAGATAGATAGATAGATAGATAGATAGATAGATAGATAGATAGATAGATACGATAAGATAAGATAAGATAGATCATGCCTCGTAAGTTGGCAACGTGAAGCATTTGTTTGGGTGCGCTTTAAGAAAGAAAAAAAAAAGATAGATAGTTAAGATAGATGGATAGATGGATAGATAGATAGATAGATAGATAGATAGATCATGCCTCGTAAGTTGGCAACGTGAACTGATGTTTGTTTGGGTGAGCTTTAAGAAAGAAAGAACGAAAGATAGATAGTTAAGATAGATGGATAGATAGATAGATAGATAGATAGATGGATGGATGGATAGATAGATAGATAGATAGATAGATAGATAGATAGATAGATCATGCCTCGTAAGTTGGCAACGTGAAGTGGTGTTCGTTTGGGTGAGCTTCCTTGGGACGTCTCCAATGTCTTGAGTTTGAGTCGCGGCTTGGCGGGTTTGGAGAAGAGCACCAGCCTCGCGGCCAAGGACGAGGACGGGACCTGGAGAGAGAGAGAGAGAGAGAGAGAGAGAGAGAGAGAGAGAGAGAGAGAG